>JAKWBO010000444.1:0-45806 GCA_034336685.1 Luscinia luscinia
ACGGGTGTGGGGCAGAGGTCAGGGGTGGGCAGGGGTTGGGAGCTCCTGGGTGGGGTGGGGATGGTGGCGGGACCAGGGGATGGCCAGGGCCACCAGGATGGTGCCAGGACCCCCAGTCAAGGCACCAAGGTGACACCCAGGACGACTCAGAAGGTGCCAGGACCACCAAGATGGTGCCAGGACCACCAGGATGTTGCCCAGGACAACCAGGATGGTTCCAGCACCACCAGGCGGGCACAGAGGTGACACTCAGGACCACCAGGATGGTTCCAGGACAACCAGGATGGTTCCAGGACCACCAGGCGAGGGCACAGAGGTGACACTCAGGACCACCAGGATGGTCCCAGGACAACCAGGATGGTGCCAGGACCACCAGGATGGTGCCAGGACCCCAGTCAAGGCACCAAGGTGACACCAGGGCGACTCAGAAGGTGCCAGGACCACCAAGATGGTGCCAGGACCACCAGGATGTTGCCCAGGACAACCAGGATGGTGCCAGGACCACCAGGTGGGCACAGAGGTGACACTCAGGACCACCAGGATGGTTCCAGGGCTACCAGGATGGTTTCAGGACCAAGAGGATGGTGCCGGGACCCTCACCCAGGGGACAGAGGGGATGGCCAAGCCCACCAGGATGGTTCCAGGACCAACAGGATGATTCCAGGACCACCAGGCAGGGACAGAGGGAATGGCCAGGACCACTGGGATGGTGCCAGAACCACCAGGATGGTGGCAGGACACCAGGCAGGGGACAAAAAGGCCAGGGCCACCGGGATGGTGCCAGGACCACCAGGATGGTGGCAGGACACCAGAGCAGGGACAGAGGGGATGGCCAGGGCCACCAGGATGGTGCCAGGACACCAGACAGGGGACAAAGGGGATGGCCAGGGCCACCAGGATGGTGCCAGGACCACCAGGATGGTGCCAGAACCCCTGGCAGAGATCAGGACCCGTCCCCAGTACCCTGCTGACGGCACCAAAACCCCACCACGAGCCAGAACCTCCACCACAACCCCCAGCAACTTCTCCATCCCCACCAAACCCACCCCACACCACATCCACCCTCCCACCCCTCCTCACCGTGACGTGCTCGAAGTCCTGCCCCAGCTCGGGCGAGCCGGCCACCACCTCCTTCTCGGCGATCCAGTGCTCCAGCTCGTCCACCTCGCGGTTGAGCTGGTAGAGCCAGTACTGCTGCTCCAGCTTGACCTTGCGCTCCTCCACCAGGTCCTTCAGAGACACGTACAGCCGGTCAACCTGCGACTGCCGCCTGCTGACCTGTTCGCTGGGCAAGGACACAGCGGCCGTCAGCCCCGGCGGCGCCGCGGCGGCGGCCGGGGGCCGGGGGCGAGCGGGGGGTGGGCGGACCTCTGGGGGTGGCCGAGCTCGAGGAGGGCGCGGCACTGGCGGGAGAGTTGGGCGATGGTCTCCTCGTAGTTCTCGATGGTTTGCTCGGTGAGGAGGTGTTTCTTGAGGAGTTGGAGGGTGCTCTGTTCGTCCTGGTGGGGGGGGTGGAGGGGTGGAGGGTTGGTGTTGTTGGGCGCGGCAAGAGAGGCAAGGCAGTGCAAGGCCAATCAGTGCAACCAACCAAATTAACCCAACCTATTCAGCCAACCCAACCAACTCAACCTCCCAACCCAACGAACCCAACCCAACTAAACCCAAACTAATAAACCAAGCAGTGCAACCAGCCCAATTAAACCAAATCAAATCCAACCTAATCAACCGAACAATGCAACCAACTCAACTCAACCCAATTAAACCCAACCTAATCAACCAAACAACTCAACCCAACCCAACCCAACCCAATTAAACCCAGTATAATCAATCAATCAGTTCAGCCAAATTAAACCCAATGCTAATCAGCCGACAGCTCAAGACTCAGCACAATTAAAGCCCAACCAACTCAACCCCACCTAACAAACCCAACACAACCCAATAAATCCACCTAATCAACTGACCAACTAACCAACTCAACCCAACCTAATCAACCGATCAACTCAACCTTAATGAAATCCAGCGTAATCAACCAATCAACCCAACCCAACCCAATGAAACCCAACGTAATCAACCAACCAACTCAACCAACCCAACAAACCCAACGTAATCAACCAACCAACTCATCCCAACCAAATTAAACCCAACCAACTCAACCTCCCAACCTAAAAAACCCAACCCAACCCAGCCCAATTAAACCCAACCTAATCAACCAAACAACCCAACGAACTCAACACAACCCAATTAAACCCAACCAACTCAACCCCCACCTAACAAACCCAACCCAACCCAATAAATCCACCTAATCAACTGATCAACCTAGCCAACTCAAGACAACCCAGTTAAACCCAACCTAATCAACCGACCAACTCAACCCAACCCAACAAACCCAACGTAATCAACCAACCAACCCAACCATCCCAACCAACCCAACCCAACCCAATGAAACCCAACGTAATCAACCAACCAACTCAACCAAACCCAATTAAATCAAATGTAATCAACCAACCAACTCAACCCAACCCAAACCCAATTAAACCCAACGTAATCAACTGACCAACTCAACCAACCCAATTAAACCCAAAAGTAATCAACCAACCAACCCAACCCAACCCAATTAAACCCAACGTAATCAACCTCCCAACCCAACCAACCCAACCATCCCAACCAACCCAACCCAACCCAATGAAACCCAACGTAAACAACCAACCAACTCAACCAAACCAAATTAAACCAAATGTAATCAACCAACCAACTCATCCCAACCCAATTAAATCAAATGTAATCAACCGACCAACTCAAACCAACCCAACCCAATTAAACCCAACATAATCAACCAACCCAATCCAACCCAATGAAATCCAATGTAATCAACCAACCAACTCAACCAAACCAAATCAAACCCAACGTAATCAACCAACCAACCCAACCAACCCAACCAACTCATCCCAACCCAATTAAACTCAACGTAATCAACTGACCAACTCAACCCAAACCAAATTAAACCCAATGTAATCAACCAACTCAACCCAACCCAATTAAACCCAAAGTAATCAACCAACCAACCCAACCCAACCCAATGAAACCCAACGTAATCAACCTCCCAACCCAACCAACTCAACCACCCAACCTAACAAACCCAACGCAACCCAACTAAACCCAACGTAATCAACCGACCAACCCAAAAAACACAACCAACCCAACCAATTCAACCACCCAACCCAACAAACCAAACCCAACCCAATTAAACTCAACCTAATCAACCAACCAATAAACCACAACAACTCAAGAACTCAACTCAACTAAACCCAACCTAATCAACCAACCAACCTAAAAATCACTATGAGCCCAACCAATTCAACCACCTAACTTAACAAACCCAACCCAACCCAATGAAACCCAACCTAATCAAATAACCAACCAACCCAAAAAACACAATCAACTCAACCAATTCAACCACAAAACCCAACTAACCCAACCCAACCCAATGCAATCAACCTACCAATGCAACCAACCCAACCTAACTCAGCTAAACCCAATCCAACAAACCCAACCTAATCAACAAACCAACCCAACAAACCCAACCCAACCCAACCAATGCACTCAACCCAACCCAACCCAACCAACCCAACCCAACGCACTCAACCCAACCCAACCTAACCCATCCAACCAAATCAACTCAACCAACCAACCCCACCAACACAATCAGCCACCCGACCCAACTTACCCAATGCACCCAACCTCATCTAACCCAGTCCAACAACCTAATGCACCCAATTCAACCAATCCAACAACCAAACCCAACCCAACCAACCCAACATGACCCAATCACTCAACCAATTCACCCAATCAAACCAACTTCATCCAACCCGACCCAACCCAACCCAACCCAACCCAACTCAACCCAACCCAACCTCATCCAACCCAACCAACCCAATTCACTCAATAAACCAACCCAATTACAAGCCCAACACAACCAACCCAACCCAATCAACCCAATTAAACCAACCCAATGACCAAATCCAACACAACCAACCCAGCATCACCCAACTAACCCAATTCACCCCACCAAATCAACCTCATCCAACCCAACCAACCCAATACACCCAATTAAACCAACTCAATGACCAAAACCAACCCAACCAACCCAAGCAACCCAACATTACCTGACCAACCCAATTCACACAATCAAATCAACCATGTCCACCCAACCTTATCCAACCCAACCAACCCAATTCACCCAATTAAGCCAACCCAATGACCAAACCAAACCAAATCAACCCAACCCACCCAATTCACCCAATCCAGCCACCCCAACCCCACCCCTCTGAACCCCACCTTCCCCTTCTCCTCGTTCATCAGGAGCAGCTCTTGTTCTCCCAGCCACGACTCCACCTCGGCCACGTCAAAGTAGTACTGCTCCAGCTGGTAGGTGGCATCCAGGGTCTGCTGCCGGCGCTCTGTCTGCTCCTGCAGCTCCGCCCACATCGTCCCCAAGCGCTCCAGGAGGCACCGCACGCCCTCAGCCTCAGGGCTCTTGATGGTGGCAACAGCGGCGGCGCGTTCCAGCACCTCATCCACGCGGGGCCGGTGCACCTGGATCTCCCGGCGCAGGTTCTGTGGGGTGGGGTGGGGTAGAGGTGGGTGGAGGTGTCAGGGTGGGGCGTCCCCCGGTCCCAAAGGTGGTATGGGAGCTGACCTGGTTCTTCTTGATGAACTGCTGGACGGTCTGGAGGTTGGTGCCGTGGTCCTTCAGCATGGCCAAGGGCAGGCGGTCCTGGACCCACATCTGGGGGCGGGGGTGGAGCTCGGCGTCATGGCTGTGCCCCCTCCCATCCCCATTTCTGTGTTCACCTCCAGCTCACCCCATCTCCATTCTCATCTGTCTTCATCCCCATCCATCTTCATCTTCACCACATCTCCATCCTATCTTCATCTCCCTCCTATGTCCATCTCCATCCCATCCCACCCCATCCCTGTTTCTGTGTTCACCTCCAGCTCACCCTATCTCCATTCTCATCCATCTTCATGCCCATCCATCTTCATCTTCATCCCATCCCCATCTCTACCTCCATTTCCTTCTCCATCTCCAGCCCCATCCCACCCCATCCCCATTTCTGTGTTCACCTCCAGCTCATCCCATTTTCATTCTCATCCATCTTCATCTTCATCCTATCTCCATCTCCATTCCATCCCACCCCATCCCATCTCCATCCTCATCCATCTACATCCCATCTCCATCCCATCTTCATGCCTCTCCATCTCCATTTCCTTCTCCATTTCCATCTCCATCTCCGTCTCCATCTCCAATCCCATCTCCATCTCCATCTCCATCTCCTTCTCCAACTCCATCTCTATCTCCATCTCATCTTCATCCCATCCCCATCCCATCTTCATGCCTCTCCATCTCCATCCCAGTCCTATCTCAATCCCCACCCATCTCTACCCATCCCATCTCTACCTCCACCCCATTTTCATCCCCATGTCTGTCTCCACCCCATCTCTATCCCCATCTCTATCCCCATCCCATCCTCATCTCCATCTCCATTCCATCCCACCCCATCTCCATCCCCATTCCCATCTCCATCCCCATCCCCATGTCCATCCCATCCCCATCCCCATCCCCATCCCCATCATCTCTATCCCCATCCTCGTATTTCCATCTCCATATCCATATCCATCATCTCCATCTCCACCTCCCACCTCATCCCCACCCCATCCCCACCTCCATCTCCATCCCCATCCCCACCCCGATACTCACCACCTCGTCCTCCAGCTCATGGCTGACCTGGTGGACCTCCTTGGAGGCCAGCAGGATCCTCCGGCGCTCCTTGAGGGGCTCGATGAGGCGCACGATGCGCGTGCCCACCGCGCTCTGCCGCTCACCCACCGCGTCCCGCCCGGCTGCCTGTGCCGGCAGCGCCGCCGCCTGCGCCTGCAGCTCGCCCACCTCCTTGTACCACTCCTCCACCTGCGACTCCATCGTCTGGGGACGCGGTGGGGACACGGGGTCGGGAAGGTGGCCATGATGGGACCTCCAGCGCTCAATGTGGAGAGTCACCACAAAAATGTGGTGGCCCCATAATTTGGTCTCCACCATAATCTGGTGTCCCTCCATAACCTGGTGTCCCCTCCATAATGTGGTGGCCTCACAATTTGGTGCCCACCACAATCTGGTGTCCACCATAACTTGGTGTCCCTTCCCATGATGTGGTGTCGCCCATAATTTGGTGCCCACCACAATCTGGTGTCTACCACAATCTGGTGTCCACCATAACTTGGTGTCCCTTCCCATAATGTGGTGTCCCTCATAATTTGGTGTCCACCATAATCTGGTGTCCACCACAATCTGGCGTCCATCACAATCTGGTGTCCACCACAGTCTGGTGTCATCCCCACATTGTAGTGTCCCTCATAATCTGGCGTCCACCACAGTCTGGTGTCCACCATAACCTGATGTCCTCCATAATTTAGTGTCCCTCCATAACCTGGTGTCCACCACAATCTGGTGTCCACCATGACCTGGTGTCCCCCTCACGATGTGGTGTCCCCCATAATTTAGTGCCCACCATAATCTGGTGTCCACCACAATCTGGTGCTCACCATAACCTGATGTCCCTCCCACGATGTGGTGTCCCCCTATACCTGGTGTCCCAGCATCACCCAAAGTCCACCCAACCCCTGGTGTCCCCCGAACTCTTGTGTCCCCCTCATAACCTGGTGTCCCTCCATAACCTGCTGTCCCCCCCAGCACCCAATGCCCCCTCCAGACCTGGTGTCCCCCCAACAACCTGGTGACCCCCATAATTGGTCAAAGTCCCTCCAAGATCTGGTATCCCTTCAAGACATGTCCCCTCATGTCCTGGTGTCCCCCCAACCCCCAATGTCCCCTCAAGGCCTGGTGTCCCACAAAGCCTGGTGTTCCCCCAAGACCCAATGTCCCCGCAGCATCCAATGAAAATCCAAAACCCAGTGACCATCCAAGACTCTATGTCCCAACACCCAATGTCCCCCAAAGACCCAATGTCCCTCCAAGACCTGGTGTCCCCCAACCAACGTCCCCAGACCCAATGTCCTGCAAGACTGGTGTCCCTCAAGACCTGGTGTCCCCCATCAATGTCCCTTCAAGGCCTGGTGTCCCCAAGGCTGTGTCCCCTCAAACCTGGTGTCCCCTCAACATCCGATGACCATCCAAGATCTTGTGTTCCAACACCCAATGACCATCCAACACCCAATGACCATCCAAGTATCTGAAGACCATCTAAGACCTCGTGTCCCTCCAACACCCAATGTCCCTTCAAGGTCTGCTGTCCCACAAAGCCTGGGGTTCCCCCAACACCCAATGTGCCCCCAACATCCAACAGCACCCAAAAACCCAATGTCCCCTAGCATCCAATGAAAATCCAAAACCCAATGACCATCCAAGATTCAATGTCCCCCAACACCCAATGTCCCCCAAACACCCAATGTCCCTTCAAGACCTGGTGTACCCCAAGGCCTGGTGTCCCCTCCAAACCTGGTGTCCCCCCAACACCCGATGACCATCCAAAATCTTGTGTTCCAACACCCAATGACCATCCAACACCCAATGACCATCCAACACCTGGTGTCCCTTCAACACCCAATGTCCCTTCAAGACTCAATGTCCTCCAAGACCTGGTGTCCCTCCAACACCCGATGACCATCCAAGATCTCATGTCCCAACACCCAATGACCATCCAAATACCCAATGACCATCCAACACCCAATGACCATCCAAGACTCAGCATCCCTCAAGACCTGATGACCCCTCACATCTTGGTGTCCCCCAACACCAAATGTCCCCCAGCATCCAACAGCCCCCAAGACCCAATGTCCCCCCAACATCCAATGACCACCCAAATATCTGATGACCATCCAAGACCCAATGTCCTCCAAAGACCTAATGTCCTCCCAGACCTGGCGTCCCCTCACATCCTGGTGTCCCCCCAACACCCAATGTCCACTCAAGATCTTGTGTCCCAACACTCAATGACCATCCAAGACCCAATGTCCCTTCAAGAGCCAATGTCCCTCAAGAACTGGAGTCCCCTCACATCTTGGTGTCCCAACACCCAATGACCACCCAAGATCTTGTGTCCCAACATCCAATGACCATCCAACACCCATTGACCATCCAACACCAAATGACCATCCAACACTCAATGACCATCCAACACCCAATGACTATCCAAGATTTGGTGTCCCAACACCCAATGACCACCCAAGATCTTGTGTCCCAACATCCAATGACCATCCAACACCCATTGACCATCCAACACCAAATGACCATCCAACACCCATTGACCATCCAACACCAAATGACCATCCAACACCCAATGACTATCCAAGATTTGGTGTCCCAACACCAATGACCCTCCAACACCCAATGACCATCCAACACCCATTGACCATCCAACACCCATTGACCATCCCACACCCAATGACCATCCAACACCCAATGACTATCCAAACTTGGTGTCCCAACACCCAACAACCCCCCAACACCCAATGACCATCCAACACCCATTGACCATCCAACACCCAACGACCATCCATGCCCTGGTGTCCATCCAACACCCAACGTCCCCCAAACCCTGCAGTCCCCAACATCCCCAAGGTGCCCCCAGCCCCACCTGCAGCCTCTTGAGCTGGCGGCTGACGCTGCGGAGGTCGGCGCCGCTGCCCACGGTCTCCAGCTGCTCCTCCAGGTGTCCCAACACCCAATGTCCCCCAGCGCTCAATGTCCCCTCCAAACCTGCTGTCCCCTCACATCCCAGTGTCCCACTACCACCAAATGTCTCCCAAGACCCAATGTCACCCCAACACCCAATGACCACCCAAGATCTCGTGTCCCAACATCCAATGACCATCCAAACCCAATGACTATCCATGACCCAATGACCATCCAACACCCAATGTCCGTTCAAGACCTGATGTCCTCCAAGGCCTGGTGTCTCCTCCAAAACTGGTGTGCCCCCAACACCCAATGACCACCCAAGATCTCATGTCCGAACAATCAATGACCATCCAACACCCAATGACCCTCCAACACCCCATGACCATCCAACACCCAAGGTCCCTTCAACACCCAATGTCCCTCCCAGACCTGGCGTCCCCTCACATCCTGGTGTCCCCCCAACACCCAATGTCCACCCAAGATCTTGTGTCCCAACCCCCAATGACCATCCAATACCCAATGTCCCTTCAAGACCCAATGTCCCTCAAGAACTGGTGTCCCCTCACATCTTGGTGTCCCAACACCCAATGACCACCCAAGATCTTGTGTCCCAACACCCAATGACCATCCAACACCCAACGACCCTCCAACACCCAATGACCATCCAACACTCAATGACCATCCAACACCCAATGACTATCCAAGACTTGGTGTCCCAACACCCAACAACCCTCCAACACCCAATGACCATCCAACACCCATTGACCATCCAACACCCAACGACCATCCATGCCCTGGTGTCCATCCAACACCCAACGTCCCCCCAAACCCTGCAGTCCCCAACGTCCCCGAGGTGCCCCCAGCCCCACCTGCAGCCTCTTGAGCTGGCGGCTGACGCTGCGGAGGTCGGCGCCGCTGCCCACGGTCTCCAGCTGCTCCTCCAGCCGGCCCAGCCGCGCCTCCATGTCGGCGTAGCTGCGCGCCAGGCGCTCGGCGGCCGCGGCCTCGGCCAGGCGCCGGCTCCGCGCCTGGCTCGTGCTCTCCAGCTCCTGCCAGCATCTCCGCAGCTCCTCCAGCTGCCGCCGCACCGCCCCGCTCAGCTCCGGCTTGGCCTGCACCAGCTCCTCGCCCTCCTGCGGTTTTGGGGGTGAGGGGAGACCCGAAATTTATCGTGAGGGGTTTGGAGTAAAAGGTGGGAACCCAAAATTCATCAGAAAGGGGTTTGGGGGCAATGGGGAACCCCAAATTTTATCATGAGGGGTTTGGGGTGGTTTGGGAACAAGGTGGAACCCCAAAATTTAGCATGAGGGGTTTGTAGTAAAAGGTGGGATCCCAAAATTCATCAGAAAGGGGTTTGGGGTCAAGGTGGGACCCCAAAATTCAGCATGAGGGGTTTAGATGCAAGGTCGGAGCCTAAAATTCATCAATAGGGGTTTGGGGGTTAGAAGAGACCCCAAAACTCATTACATGGGGTTTGGGGTAAAAAGTGGGACCCCAAAATTCAGCATGAGGGGTTTAGGGCAAGGTGGGAGCTCAAAACTAATCAGGAGGTGTTTAGTAGCAAGGTGGGACCCTAAAATTCATGACATGGGGTTTGGGGTAAAAGGTGGGACCTCAAAATTCATCATGAGGGGTTTGGGAGCGAAGTGGGACCCCAAAATTTATCATGAGGGGTTTGGGGACAAGGGGGGACCCCAAAATTCATCGTTAGGAGTTTGGGGTGAAAGGTGGGACCCCAAAATTCATCATAAGGGGTTTGGGTCAATGGAGGACCCCAGAATTCATCATTAGGGATTTGGGGGCAAAGGGGGACCCGAAAATTAATCAGGAAGGGTTTGGGGGCAAGGTGGGACCCCAAAATTCATCACAAGGGGTTTGGGGTGGTTTAGGGGAAAGGTGGGACCCCAAAATTCGGCATGAGGGGTTTCGGGGCAATGGGAGACCCTAAAATTAATCATGAAGGGTTTGGGAGTGAGGAGGGAACCCAAAATTCATCATGAGGGGTTTGGGGTCAAGGTGGGACCCCAAAATTTATCATGAGGGGTTTGGGGTAGAAGGTGGGACCCCAGAATTCATCACAAGGGGTTTGGGGGCAAAGTGGGACCCCAAAATTCAGCATGGGGTGTGTGGGGAAAAGGTGGGACCTCAAAATTTATCATTAGGAGTTTGGGGGCAAGGTGGGACCTGAAAATTCATCATGAGGGTTTTGGGATCAAAGTGGGACCCCACAATTCAGCACAAGGGTTTTGGGGTAAGGGGACCCCAAAATTCATCATTAGGGGTTTGGGGAAAAGGTGGGACCCCAAAATTTATCATTATGAGTTTGGGGGCAAGGTGGGACCTGAAAATTCATCACAAGGGGTTTGGGGTGTTTTGGGAGCAAGTTGGGATCCCAAATTTGTCAGAAGGGGTTTGGGGGCAAGGTGGGACCCCAAAATTCAGCATGAGGGGTTTTGGGGCAATGGGAGACCCTAAAATTAATCATGAAGGGTTTGGGAGCGAGGAGGGAACCCAAAATTAAACAGGAGGGGTTTGGGGGCAAATTAGGGCCCCAAAATTCATCACGAGGAGTTTGTGGCAAGGTGGGACCCCAAAATTTATCACGAGGGGTTTGGGGGCAAAGGTGGGACCCCAAAATTCATCATTAGGGGTTTGGGGGCAATGGGGGACCCCAAAATTCAGCATGAGGGGTTTGGAGTAAAAGGTGGGACCCCAAAACTCATCATGAGGGCTTTGGGGAAAAGGTGGGACCCCAAAATACATAATTAGGAGTTTAGGGGCAAGGTGGGACCCCAAAATTCATCATGAAGGGTTTGGGAGCAAGGAGAGACCCCAAAATTAATCAGGAGGGGTTTGAGGGCAAACTAGGACCCCAAAATTCATCATGAGGGTTTTGGAGCAATGTGGGGCCCCAAAAATTCATCATGAGGGGTTTTGGGGCAATGGGAGACCCCAAAATTCATCACAAGGGGTTTGGGGTAAAAGGTGGGACCCCAAAATCAAACAGGAGGGGTTTGGGGGCAAATTAGGACCTCAAAATTCAACATGAGGGGTTTAGGGCAAGGTGGGACCCCAAAATCAAACAGAAGGGGTTTGGGGACAAGTTAGGACCCCAAAATTTAGCATGAGGGGTTTAGGGCAAGGTGGGACCCCAAAATTAATCAGGAGGTGTTTGGTAGCAAGGTGGGACCCTAAAATTCATGACATGGGGTTTGGGGTAAAAAGTGGGACATCAAAACTCATCACAAGGGGTTTGGGGTGGTTTGGGAGCAAGGTGGGACCCCAAAATTCATCCTGAGGGGTTTGGGAGCAAAGTGGGACCCCAAAAATCATCACAAGGGGTTTGGGGTGGTTTGGGAGTGAGGAGAGACCCCAAAATTCAGCATGAGGGGTTTGAGGGCAATGGGAGACCCCAAAAATTAATCAGGAGGGGTTTGGGGACAAATTAGGACCCCAAAATTCATCACGAGGGGTTTGGGGTCAAGGTGGGACCCCAAAATTTGTCGCGAGGGGTTTGGGGGGACACAGAGAGACGGGGGGGGGGGACACGAGGGGAGACAGTGGAATGTGGGGGAGGGGACAGGAGGGACACGGGGGTCACGTGGGGGTGACAGGAGGGGGACACGGGGACATTTTGGGGGGTGACACGGGGAGGGGACACAGGAATAGTGGGGGAGGGGACAGGAGGGACACGGGGAGAGGTGACACCGCGCCAATTTTGGGGGGAGTGACAAGAGGGGGGGACAGGGGACAGTGGGGGAGGGGACAGGAGGGACACGGGGAGGTGACAAAAAGGGGGGACACCGGGGGGTGACACGGCGCCAATATTGGGGAGGGGGTGACACGGGGTGGGGGGGAGGTGACACGGCGCCAATTTTGGGATGTGGGGGAGGGGCCGCACCCGCAGCGCCGCCGAACGGCGCCACCAAAAGGGGGGAGGGGGAGGGGGGAGGGGAGGGGGCGCCGCATCCAACAACCAACCCCCCACTTTCCCACCCCTCCCCACTTCCCCACCTCCTCCCCTATTTTTCCCACCCCCGCCCCCCACTCATTTCATTTTTTTTAAATTTTTTTATTTTTTATTTTTTTCTATCCCCGAACCTTCTCGATGCGCTCGAGCCACTCGCGGTTCTGCGCCAGCTCCGCCAGGAACGCGGGGTGCTGCAGCCACGGTTTCGGGGGGTCCCGCGGGGGGGTCCCGGGAGGGTCCCCGCCATCAGCGCCTTGTCCCGGATCCACGCATGGAGCTGCGGGGGGAGGGGCGGCTCCTCAGCACCCCCCGATCCAGTTTTTGGTTTTTTTTTTTTTTTTTGGGGGGTGTGGAATGGTTAAACTCCCCCTCCTTTCCTTCCTTTTATTTTTCTCCCGAAAAAAAAAAAATTCCTTTGCGCAAAGAAAACCCAAAAAAAATCCGGCACAAAAAACAATTTAAAAAATTCCTATGCGCAAAATAAAAAAAAAAAAAAAAAAAATCCGGCACAAAAACAATTTAAAAAATCCCTACGCGCAAAGTAAAAAAAAAAAAAAAAATCCGGTTTAAAAAAAAAAAGAAAAAAAACAAATCCGGTAATAAATAAATAAATAAATAAATAAATTCCTTAGCCCCCAAAGAAAAAAATCTGGTTAAAAATAAATAAATAAATAAAAATTCCTTAGGGGGAAAAAAAAATCCGGTAATAAATAAATAAATAAATAAATTCCTAATTCCTTAGCAGAAAAAAAAAAAAAAAAGAAAAGAAAAAAAATCCGGTAAGAAAAATAATTAAAAAAAAATCCTTAGCCAAAAAAAATAATTAAAAAAATTCAAATAAATCAATTAAAAAGAAATTCCGGTGGAAAAAAAATAATATAAAAAATTCCTTAAGCCAAAAAAAAAAAATTAAAAATAAATTCGGGTCAAAAAAATAAATTAAAAAGAAGTTCCGGTAAGCAAATAACAATAATAACAATCAGAAATTCCTATACGCAAAAAAAAAAAAAAAATTCGTTTTGCAATAAATAAATAAATAAATAAATAAATAAAATCCTCTGAGGAAAAAAAATAATTAAAATGAAACTCGTTTGGTCCAATAAAAAAAAACAGAAAAAAAAAATCTGTTACGCAACAAAATAATTTAAAAATAACTTTGAGGGAAAAAAAATCCTTTGAGCACAAAAAAAAAAAAAATACTTTGCGGAAAAAATAACTTAAAAATTAAATCTAAATTACTTGGCGCAAAAAATAAAGATTTAAAAATTCAAAACCCCCCGCAAAAAAAAAAAAGAGGAGGAAAAAAAAAAAGGGGTTTTCTCCTCAAAAACAATCCTAAAAAAAGGCGAAGGGGGAAGGGAGAGAGAGCCCCCCCGCTATTCCCAAAAATCCCAAAAATAGCAGAGGAGACCCCTTAAAATAAAAAAAAAAAACGAAAAAACCAGAGGGGACCTCCTTTCCCAAAAACAAAAATCCCAAAAAATAGGAGAGGACTCCTCCGGAAAAAAAAAAAAAATCCCAAAAATGAGAGGGACCCCCGTCCCAAAAATAAAAAATAAAAGAAGCAGAAAAAAAAGCAGAGGGGTTTTCCAAAGAAAAAAAAAATCCCAAAAAAATCCGAGAGGGAAAGGGCGGGAGGAGCCCCTCCCCTCCCCCTTTTTTTTTCTTTTCTATTTTTTTCCCCCTAAAAAAAAAAGCGGCGGGTTTGGGGTCGGGGGGAGGGGCGAGGATGAGGATGGAGGGGAGGGGAGGAGGAAGGGGGAGGGGATGAAGATGACGGAGGAGGAGGAGGAGGGAGGGATGGAGGAGGAGGATGAGGATGGAGAGAGGGGAGGAAGGCGGAGGAGGAGGAGGCTGCGGAGGCCGCGGGAGGAGGAGGAAGATGAGGAGGAGGAGGAGGAGGAGGAGGAGGAGGAGGAGGAGGAGGAGGAGGAAGATGAGGAGGAGGAGGAGGAGGGGAGGAAGGGCCGCGCGGCTCGGCCGTGATGCGGCAGATCCCGAGCGCAGCCGCGGCGGCGCCAAAAATCCCGCGGAGCCGGCCCCGAATCCAGCCCAAAATCGGCCCGGATCCAGCCCAAAATCGGCCCGGATCCAGCCCAAAATCACCCGGGATCCAGCCCAAAATCGGCCCCGAATCCAGCCCAAAATCGGCCCGGATCCATCCCAAAATCGACCCCAAATCCAGCCCAGAATTACCCCAAATCCATCCCAAAATCACCCCGGATCCACCCCAAAATCACCCCAAATCCATCCCAAAATTACCCCGGATCCAGCCCAAAATTACCCCAAATCCATCCCAAAATCACCCCAAATCCATCCCAAGATTACCCCCGATCCAGCCCAAAATTACCCCGGATCCATCCCAAAATCACCCAAAAATCCATCCCAAAATTACCCCGGATCCATCCGAAAATTACCCTGAAATTCACCCCAAAATCATCCCGGATCCATCCCAAAATCACCCTTGATAAATCCCAAAATTACCCCAAATCCATCCCAAAATTACCCCGAAATTCACCCCAAAATCATCCCGGATCCACCCCAAAATCACCCCAGATCCACTCCAAAATCACCCGGCATCCATCCCAAAATCACCCCAAATCCATCCCAAAATCACCCCAAATTCACCTCAAAATTACCCCAAATCCATCCCAAATTAACCCCGAAATCCAGCCCAAAATCACCCCAAATTCACCCCGGATCCATCCCAAAATCACCCCAAATCCATCCCAAAATTACCCTGGATCCATCCCAAAATTACCCCGGATCCATCCCAAAATCGACCCCAAATCCAGCCCAGAATTACCCCAAATCCATCCCAAAATCACCCCGGATCCAGCCCAAAATCACCCCGAAATCCATCCCAAAATTACCCGGAAATTCACCATAAAATTACCCCGGATCCAGCCCAAAATCACCCCGGATCCATCCCAAAATTACCCCGGATCCATCCCAAAATCACCCCGGATCCATCCCAAAATCACCCCGGATCCATCCCAAAATCCCAAACCGCCCCAAATTACCCCAATTTCATCCCAAAATTACCCCGGATCCATCCCAAAATCGACCCCAAATCCAGCCCAGAATTACCCCAAATCCATCCCAAAATCACCCCGGATCCAGCCCAAAATCACCCCAAATCCATCCCAAAATCACCCCGGATCCAGCCCAAAATTACCCCAAATCCATCCCAAAATCACCCCAAATTCATCCCAAAATCACCCCGGATCCATCCCAAAATCCCCAAACCGCCCCAAATTACCCCAATTTCATCCCAAAATTACCCCGGATCCATCCCAAAAACCTGCAAAATCCCAAAAAACCACCCCAAATTCGTCGTGAATCCCACAAATCCACCCCAAAATGCCCCAAATTCGCCCCCAAATACCCCAAATTCATCCCAAAATCACCTCGAATCCACCCCAAATACCCCAAATTCCCCCAAAATTACCTCGAATCGACCCTAAAATGCCCCAACCACTCCAAAACGCCCCAAATTCACCCCAAAGTATTGGAAGTCCCAAATCCATCCCAAAATTCCTCAAATCCCACCCACAAATCTATCCCAAAATTACCCCAAAATGCCCCAAATATGTCCCAAAATACCCCCAAATCCACCCCAAAATCCCCCAAATCCACCCCAAAATGCCTCAAATCCACCTCAAAATCACCCCAAATTCATCTCAAATCCCACAAATCCACCCCAAAATCCCCAAATTCACCCCAAAATCCCCAAATTCACCCCACAATCACCTCAAAATGCCCCAAAATTTCCCAAATCCACCCCGAACTACCCCAAATCCACCCCAAATTCACCCCAAAATGCTCCAATTCCACCTCCAAATCCACCCAAAATCCTCAAATCCAGTCCAAAATTACCCCAAAAATCCCCCCAAAACCTGTCCAATTCCATTCCAAATCCATCCCAAATTCACCCCAAAATGCCCCAAAATTTACCAAAACCAACCCGAAATTCACCCCAAAATGCTCAAAATCCTCCAAATCCAGCCCAAAATCCCCAAAATCTGTCCCAAATCCAGCCAAAAATCCCCAAACCCACCCCCAAAATCCACCCCAAAATCCCCAAATTCACCCCAAAATCCCCCAACCCCCACAAATCGACTCCCAAAACACCCCAAATCCTCCCCAAATTTTCCTGAAATGTCCCAAAATCCACCCCCAAATCCCCAAACCCACCCCAAATTCACCCCAAAATGCTCCAATTCCACCCCCAAATCCACCCAAAATCCCCTCAAATCCAGTCCAAAATCACCCCAAAAATCCACCCCAAAAACTCTCCAATTCCATTCCAAATCCATTCCAAATTCACCCCAAAATGCCCCAAAATTTCCCAAAACCAACCCGAAATCCACCCCAAAAGCCCAAAATCCCCAAATCCACCCCAAAATCCGTCCCAAATCCCACAAAATCCCCTCCAATCCGCCCCAAAATCCACCCAAATGCCCCAAATTCACCCCAAAATGCTCCAATTCCACCCCAAATCCACCCAAAATCCCCTCAAATCCAGTCCAAAATTACCCCAAAAATCCCCTTAAAACTCTCCAATTCCATTCCAAATCCATCCCTCATTCACCCCAAAATGCCCCAAAATGCCCAAAATCCCCCAAATCCAATCCCAAAATTCCCCCAAAACCAACGCGAAATCCACCCCCAAATCCACCCCAAAATCCCAAAATTCCCCCCAAAATCCCCAAATCCACCCCAAAATCCACCCCAAAATGCCCCAAAATCCGACAAATCCACCCCAAAATCTTTGGGGTTTTGGGGACCCCCTTTCCCCAATTTAGGGGGAGATTTTTGGGGTCCCCACCGCACCCCAAAATCCCCCCCGGACCTGTGGGTGACCCCAAATCCACCCCAAACCTGCAGGAGAACCCGGAGCTCCCCAAAATTGGGGAAATTTGGGGGGGCTCAGATTTTTGGTGGGGGGCTGAAATTTTGGGAGGGTCTCGGATTTTGGGGACTCTCAGATTTTGGGGTGTCCAGTTTTTGGGGTGTCCCGTTTTTGAGGTCTCAGATTTTTGGGGTCTCAGATATTTTGTGGTCTCAGATTTTTGGGGTCTCTCAAATATTTTGGGGAGTCTCAGATATTTTGTGGTGCCCCATTTTTTGGGGTGCCCAATTTTTGGGGTCTCAGATATTTTGGGGTGTCCCATTTTTGGGGTGTCTCAGATGATTTTTGGGGTCTCAGATTTTTGGGGTGTCCCATTTTGGGGTGACTCAGATTTTGGGGTGTCAAATTTGGGGTGTCCCTTTTTTGGGGTTTTTCAGATATTTTGGGGTGTCCCATTTTTGGGGTGTCTCATTTTTGAGGTCTCTCAGATTTTGGGGTCTCTCCGATTTTGGGGTGGTCCATTTTTAAGGTCTCACAGATTTTGGGGTGTCCCATTTTTGGGGTCTCTCAGATTTTTGGGGTCTCTCAGATTTTTGGAGTCTCTCAAATACTTTGGCGTCTCTCAGATAATTTTTGGGGTGTCCCATTTTTGGGGTGTTCTGTCTCTGGGGTCTCAGATTTTGGGGGTCTCTCTGATTTTGGGGTCTCATATTTTGGGGTGCTCTATTTTTTGGGGTCTCTCAGATATTTTGGGGTCTCACAGATATTTCGGGGTGTCCCGTTTTTGGGGTCTCTCCAATTTTGGGATGTCTCATTTTTGTGTTGTCTCAGGTGAATTTTTGGGGTCTCAGATTTTTGGGGTGTCCCGTTTTGGGGTCTCTCAGATGATTTTTTTGGGTCTGTCTGATTTTGGGGTTTCTCAGATATTGAGGACTCAGATTTTGGGGTCTCTCTGATAATTTTTGGGGTGTCCCGTTTTTGGGGTCTCTCAGATATTTTGGCATCTCACAGATTTTGGGGTCTCAGGTATTTTGGGATCTCGGATTTTTTGGGTCTCCAATTTTGGGTCTCAGATTTTGGGGTGCCCCATTTCTTGGGCTGTCCTGTTTTTGGGGTCTCTCAGATATTTTGGGGCGTCTCCAATTTTTGGGGTCTCTCAGATGATTTTTTGGGATCTCAGATGATTTTTGGGGTGTCACATTTTTTGGGGTGTCTCTCAGATTTTGGAGTGCCCCGTTTTTGGGGTGCCCCATTTTTAGGGTCTCTCAGATGATTTTTGCGGTGTCTCAGATGATTTTTGTGGTCTCAGATTTTTGGGGTGTCCCATTTTGGGGTGACTCTCAGATTTTGGGGGTCAGATTTTGGGGTGTCCCTTTTTGGGATTCCTCAGATATTTTGGGGTGTCCCATTTTTGGGCTGTCTCATGTTTGGGGTCTCTCAGATTTTTGGGGTGTCTCAGATTTTTGGAGTCTCTCAAATATTTTGGGGTCTCTCAGATAATTTTTGGGGTGTCCTGTTTTTGGGGTGTCCCATTTTTGGGGTGTCTTGTTTTTGGGGCCTCAGGTTTTGGGGGTCTCTCTGATTTTGGGGGCTCAGATTTTGGGGTGCTCCATTTTTTGGGGATCTCTCAGATATTTTGGGGTCTCACAGATATTTCGGGGCGTCCCGTTTTTGGGGTCTCTCCAATTTTGGGGTGTCTCACTTTTGGGTTGTCTCAGGTGATTTTTTTGGGGTCTCAGATTTTTGGGGTGTCCCGTTTTGGGGTCTCTCAGATGATTTTTTTGGGTCTGTCAGATTTTGGGGTTTCTCAGATATTGGGGACTCAGATTTTGGGGGTCTCTCTGATCATTTTTGGGGTGTCCCGTTTTTGGGGTCTCTCAGATATTTTGGCATCACACAGATTTTGGGGTCTCAGATATTTTGGGATCTCGGATTTTTTGGGGTCTCCAATTTTCGGGTCTCAGATTTCGGGGTCTCAGATTATTTTTGGGTGTCCCAGATGATTTTTGGGGTGTCCCATTTTTGGGGTGTCCCATTTTTGGGGTGCCCATCGTTTGGGGTGTCCTGTTTTTGGGGTCTCTCAGATATTTTGGGGCATCTCCAATTTTTGGGGTCTCTCAGATGATTTTTTGGGGTCTCAGATAATTTTTGGGGTGTCCTGTTTTTGGTGTCTCAGATTTTGGGGGTCTCTCTGATTTTGGGGTCTCAGATTTTGGGGTGCCCCATTTCTTGGGGTCTCTCAGATATTTTGGGGCGTCTCCAATTTTTGGGTAGTTTCAGATGATTTTTTGGGATCTCAGATGATTTTTGGGGTGTCACATTTTTTGGGGTGTCTCTCAGATTTTGGAGTGCCCCGTTTTTGGGGTGTCTCATTTTTGGGGTCTCTCAGATTTTGGGGTGTCTCAGATTTTTGGAGTCTCTCAGATAATTTTTGGGGTCTCTCAGATAATTTTTGGGGTGTCCCAGTTTTGGGGTGTCTCGTTTTTGGGGTCTCAGATTTTGGGGGTCTCTCAGGTTTTGGGGGCTCAGATTTTGGGGTGCTCCTTTTTTGGGGTCTCTCAGATATTTTGGGGTCTCAGATATTTTGGGGTGTCCCGTTTTTGGGGTCTCTCCAATTTTGGGGTGTCTCATTTTTGGGGTGTCTCAGGTAATTTTTTTGGGGTCTCAGATTTTTGGGGTGTCCCGTTTTGGGGTCTCTCAGATAATTTTTTGGGTCTGTCAGATTTTGGGATTTCTCAGATATTGGGGACTCAGATTTTGGGGTCTCTCTGATAATTTTTGGGGTGTCCCGTTTTTGGGGTCTCTCAGATATTTAAGCATCTCACAGATTTTGGGGTCTCAGATTTTGGGGTTTCTCAGATGATTTTTGGGGTCTCAGATTTTGGGTTGTCCCATTGTTTGGGGTGTCCCATTTTTGGGGTGCCCCATTTCTTGGGGTGTCCTGTTTTTGGGGTCTCTCAGATATTTTGGGGCGTCTCCAATTTTTGGGGTCTCTCAGATGATTTTTTGGGGTCTCAAATGATTTTTGGGGTGTCCCATTTTTGGGGTGACTCAGATTTTGGGGTGTCAGATTTTGGGGTGCCCCTTTTTTGGGGTTTCTCAGATATTTTGGGGTGTCCCATTTTTTGGGGTGTCTCATTTTTGAGGTCTCTCCGATTTTGGGGTCTCACAGATTTTGGGGTGGTCCATTTTTAGGGTCTCACAGATTTTGGGGTGTCCCATTTTTGGGGTCTCTCAGATTTTTGGGGTCTCTCAGATTTTTGGGGTCTCTCAGATTTTGGAGTCTCTCAAATATTTTGGGGTCTCTCAGGTAATTTTTGGGTGTCCCATTTTTGGGGTGTCACGTTTTCGGGGTGTCCCGTTTTGGGGTCTCTCCAATTTTGGGGTGTTTCATTTTTGGGGTGTCTCAGGTGATTTTTTGGGGTCTCAGATTTTGGGGTGTCCCAGCTGATTTTGGGGTCTCAGATTTTGGGGTCCCCGCTGATTTTGGGGTCTCAGATTTTGGGGTCTCTCTGTTTTCGGGGTCTCAGATTTTGGGGTCCCCGCTAATTTTGGGGGTCTCAGATTTTGGGGGTCTATTTTTGGGGTCTCAGATTTTAGGGTCCCAGCCGTTTTCGGGGTCTCAGATTTTTGGGGTCCCCGCTGATTTTGGGGTCTCAGATTTTGGGGTCCCAGCCCATTTTGGGGTCTCAGATTTTTGGGTGTCCCAGTCGATTTTGGGGTCTCAGATTTTGGGGTGTCCCGTTTTCGGGGTCTCAGATTTTGGGGTCCCAGCCGATTTTGGGATCTCAGATTTTGGAATCCCCGCTGATTTTGGGGTCTCAGATTTTGGGGTCCCCGCCGATTTCGGGGTCTCAGATTTTGGGGTCCCCGCTAATTTTGGGGGTCTCAGATTTTGGGGTCTATTTTTGGGGTCTCAGATTTTAGGGTCCCAGCCGTTTTCGGGGTCTCAGATTTTGGGGTCCCCGCTGATTTTGGGGTCTCAGATTTTGGGGTCCCAGCCCATTTTGGGGTCTCAGATTTTTGGGTGTCCCAGTCGATTTTGGGGTCTCAGATTTTGGGGTGTCCTGCTGGGGTCTCAGATTTTGGGGTCCCAGCCGATTTTGGGATCTCAGATTTTGGAATCCCCGCTGATTTTGGGTCTCAGATTTTGGGGTCCCCGCCGATTTCGGGGTCTCAGATTTTGGGGTCTCTGTTTTCGGGGGTCTCAGATTTTGGGGTCCCAGCTGATTTTGGGATCTCAGATTTTGGGGTCCCCGCCAATTTCGGGTCTCACCTCGCGGCTCTCCTGCAGGAATCGCTGCAGCTCCAGCTGATCCCGGAGCCGCCGCGCCCGGTCCTGGGACAGCTGCTGGTTCCGCTGGCTCCTGGGGGGATAATTAATTAATTAATCATTAATTAACCACTAACGAACCTCTAATTCACCCTAAAAACTAATTAAACCCTTAAGTAACCCCGAATTAACCCCGACCCTAACCCAGTCCTGGGCCAGCTGCTGGTTTCGCTGGCTCCTGAGGGGATAATTAATAATTAATAATGAACAATTAATAATTAATAATTAATAATTAATAATTAATAATGAAACCCTTAATTAACCACTAATGAACCCTTAAATAACCCTTCATTAACCCCTAATTAACTCATCCAGTCCTGGGCCAGCTGCTGGTTCTGCTGGCTCCTGGGGGGATAACTAGTAATTCATAATTAATAATTATTAATTAATAATTAGTAACTAATAATTACTAAGTAACCCCTTAATTAACCAATAATGAACCCTTAAATAACCCTTCATTAACTCCTAATTAACTTATCCAGTCCTGGGCCAGCTGATGGTTCCGCTAGCTCCTGGAGTAATAATTAATAATTAATAATTAATAACTAATAATTAATAATTATTAATGAACCCCTTAATTAGCCACTAACTATTCCTTAAATAACCCTGCATTAACCTCTAATTAACTCATCCAGTCCTGGGCCAACTGCTGGTTCCGCTGGCTCCTGGGGGAATAATTAATAATTAATAATTAATAAATAATAATTAATAATTAACCCCGTAATTAACCACTAGTTAACCACTAATGAACCCTTAAATAACCCTTCATTAACCCCTAATTAACTCGTCCAGTCCTGGGCCAGCTGCTGGTTCCGCTGGCTCCTGAGGGGAATAATTAATTAATTAATCACTAATTAACTACTAATTACCCACAAAGTAACCCCTAATAAACCCTTGATAAACCCCTCATTAATCCCTAATTAACGCGTACAGTCCTGGGCCAGCGGCTGGTTCTGCTGGCTTCTGGGGGTGAATAATTAATAACAAATAATTAAGCCCTTAATTAACCACTAATTAACTCCTAAATAACCCTTGATAAACCCCTCATTAAGCCCCTAATTAACTAAGCCAGTCCTGGGCCAGCTGCTGGTTCCGCTGGCTCCTGGGGGGATAATTAATAATTAATAATTATTAATAATTTATAATTAACCACTAGTTGCCCACTAATTAACCCCTAATGATCCCCTAATTAGCCCTTGATAAAACCCTCATTAACCCCTAATTAACTCGTGCAGTCCTGGGCCAGCTGCTGGTTCCGCTGGCTCCTGGGCGAGAAATAATTAATTAATCATTAATTAACTTCTAATTAACCACTAATTAACTAGAATTAACTCTGCATTAACCACTAACTAATCCCTAATTAACCCTAACCCTAACCCAGTCCTGGGCCAGCTGCAGGTTCCGCTGGCGGGAAATAATTGATCACTAATTAAGCCTAATTAACCATTAATTAACCCTAACTAACAACTAATTACCCCCATAACTAACCCCTAGTTAACCCTAACCCTACCAGAGTCTTGGGCCAGCTGCTGGTTCCGCTGGCTCCTGGGGGGGAGACAATTAATTAATCAATCATTAATTAACCACTAATTAACCACTAATTCATCTTCACCTACACTTAATCTTTGAGATCCTACACGGAATTTTGGGGTCGTACACAGAATTTTGAGGTCCTACACAAAATTTTTGGGGTCCGGCCCAAAATTTTTGAGATCCTACATGGAAATTTTGGGATCCCACAAAGAATTTTGGGATCCCACACGGAATTTTCGGGATCCCACACGGAATTTTGAAATCCTACACGAATTTTTGGGATCCTACACGAAATTTTGGGATCCCACACAGAATTTTTAAGATCCTACATGAATTTTCAAGATCCTACACAGAATTTTTGGGATCCCACACAGAATTTTGAGTTCTTACACGGAATTTTTGAGATCCTACACGAAATTTTTGAGACCTTACACGGAATTTTTTAAATCCTACATGAAATTTTTGAGATCCTACAAGGAATTTTTTATGTCATTTTGGGGTCATACACAAAATTGTTTGGATCCTAAATGGAATTTTGGGGTCCTACAAAGAATTGTTG
Source organism: Luscinia luscinia (assembly GCA_034336685.1). Lineage (NCBI taxonomy): Eukaryota > Metazoa > Chordata > Aves > Passeriformes > Muscicapidae > Luscinia > Luscinia luscinia. The sequence continues at coordinate 23,946 of JAKWBO010000444.1, forward strand.
AGATCCTACACAGAATTTTGGGGTCGTACACGGAATTTTTTGGATCCTACATGGAATTTTGAGATCCTATACTTAATATTTGAGATCCTACACAGAATTTTTAAGAACCTACACAGAATTTTGAGATCCTACACACAATTTTTAGATCCTACACAGAATTTTGAGATCCTACACGAATTTTTGAGATCCTACACAGAATCTTGTGATCCTACATGGAATTTTTGAGATCCTACATGGAATTTCGAGATCCTACACTCAACCTTTGAGATCCCAAACGAAATTTTGAGACCCTACACGAATTTCTGAGGTCTTACAAAGAATTTTGAGATCCCACACAGAATTTTTATATCCCACACAGAATTTTGAGGTCTTATATGTAATTTTCGGGATCTTACATGGAATTTTTGATGCCCTACACAGAATTTTTGTGATCCTACACTCAACCTTTGAGATCCCAAACGATCTTTTGAGATCCTACATGAATTTCTGAAATCTTACAGAGAATTTTGAGATCCCACACAGAATTTTTAAGATCTCACAGAGAATTTTTAAGATCCCACAGAGAATTTTGAGGTCCTACACGTAATTTTTGGGATCTTACATGGAATTTTTGATGCCCTACACGGAATTTTTAAGATCCTACACAGAATTTTTAATATCCTACACGGCATTTTGGGTTCCAGGTGCTTCTCCCGGACGAGCCCCCACCTGTCCCTGAGCCCGGCCACGGCCTCGGCCACGAGCTCGCCGTGCAGGTTCTGGGATCCTGCACGGAAATTTGGGATCCTGCACGGAAATTTGGGATCCTGCACGGAATTTTGGGATCCTGCATGGAATTTTGGGTTCGTACCCAGAATTTTGAGCTCCTACACATAATTTTTGAGGTCTGACATGAAATTTTGAGATCCTACATGAAATTTTGAGATCCTACATGGAATTTTTGACATCCTGCACAGAATGTTGAGATCCTGCTCTTAATTTTTGTGATCCTACATGTAATTTTTGACATCCTACACACAATTTTGAGATCCTACACAGAATTTTGAGATCCTACACACAATTTTTGAGATCCTACATGGAATTTTGGGGTGTAGACAGAATATTTTGGATCCTACACTGAATTTTTGAGATCCTACACAGAATTTTTAAAATCCTACACAGAATTTTGGGTTCCAGATGTTTTGAGCCTCCACCTGTCCCTGAGCCCGGCCATGGCCTCGGCCACGCGCTCGCCGTGCAGGTTCTGGGATCCTGCACAGAAATTTGGGATCCTGCACGGAATTTTGGGATCCTGCACGAAATTTTGGGTTCGTACCCAGAATTAGGAGCTCCTACACATAATTTTTGAGGTCTGACATGAAATTTTGAGATGCTACATGAAATTTTGAGATCCTACGTGGAATTTTTGACATCCTACACAGAATGTTGAGATCCTACTCTTAATTTTTGTGATCCTACATGTAATTTTTGAAATCCTACACACAATTTTGAGATCCTTCATGGAATTCTCAGATCCTACACACAATTTTTGAGATCCTACACGAAATTTTGGGGTCATAGACAGAATATTTTGGATCCTACACTGAATTTTTGAGATCCTACACAGAATTTTTAAAATCCTACACAGAATTTTGGGTTCCAGGTGTTTCGAGCCCCCACCTGTCCCTGAGCCCGGCCATGGCCTCGGTCACGCGCTCGCCGTGCAGGTTCTGGGATCCTGCACGGAAATTTGGGATCCTGGGTGGAGTTCTGGGGTTCATGGTGTTTTTTTTCAGTCCTGGGTGGTGTTTTGGGGTCCTACATGGAATTTTGAGATCCTACACACAGTTTTGGGATCTTACACAGAATTTTTATGATCCTAAACACAATTTTGAGATCCTACATGAAATTTTTGAGACCCTACATGGAATTTTTGAGATCCTACACGGAATTTTTTTATGTCCTACAAAGAATTTTGGGGTCATTTGAGATCCTACACAGAATTTTGGGGTCATACACAGAATTTTTTGGATCCTACATGGAATTACAGGATGGTACACAGAATTTTTAAGATCCTAGACAGAATTTTGAGATCCTACACAGAATTTTTAAGAATCTACACACAATTTTAAGATCCTATACAAATTTTGGAGATCCTACATGAATTTCTGAGATCCTACAGAGAATTCTGAGATCCCACACAGAATTTTTAAGATCCTACACAGAATTTTGAGATCCTACATATAATTTTCGAGATCTTACATGCAATTTTGAGATCCTACACAGAATTTTTAAGATCCTACACAGAATTTTTAAGATCCTACACGGAATTTTGGGTTCCAGGTGCTTCGAGCCCCCACCTGTCCCTGAGCCCGGCCATGGCCTCGGCCACAAGCTCGCCGTGCAGGTTCTGCTGCCGCCGCAGGCTCTCGCCAGCCTGCAGCACCTGCTGCACCTTCTGCAGGCTCAGCTCCAGCGTGGTGGCGAAGTCCTGGTGCTCCTTCAGCGCCTTGGTGACGCCCTCCACCGAGTCCGGCAGCTCGGCGTGCGCCAGGATGGACTCCTGGAGGGGTCAGGGAGGGGTGGTGACCGCTGGGACCAGTGGGGTGGGCAGATCAAAGGGAGGGGGGATCCAGCAGGAGCTGGTGCCACCCAAATCCACCACCCAAAATCTTCTACCCAAATCCATCAATCAGGACCTGTCACCACCTAAATCCATCAGTCAAAACCTTCTCCAACCCAAAGCCACCACCCAAAATCTTTCTACCCAAATCCACCAGCCAGGACGTGTCACCACCTAAATCCATCAGTCAAAACCTCCAACCCAAAGCCACCACCCAAAATCTTCTACCCAAATCCATCAATCAGGACCTGTCACCACCCAAATCCATCAGTCAAAACCTTCTCCAACCCAAAGCCACCACCCAAAATCCACCACCCAAAATCTTCTTCTACCCAAATCCACCAACCAGGACGTGTCACCACCTAAATCCATCAGTCAAAACCCCCAACCCAAAGCCACCACCCAAAATCTTCTTCTACCCAAATCCATCAATCAGGACCTGTCACCACCTAAACCCATCAGTCAAAACCTTCTCCAACCCAAAGCCACCACCCAAAATCCACCATCCAGGACCTGTCACCACCCATCTCCATCATCCAAAATCTTCTCAACCCAAATCCACCACCCAAAATCCACCACCCAAAATCTTCTTCCACCCAAATCCATCAGCCAGGACCTGTCACCACCCAAATCCAACACCCAAAACCTTCTCCAACCCAAAGCCACCACCCAAAATCTTCTACCCAAATCCATCAATCAGGACCTGTCACCACCCAAATCCATCACCCAAAACCTTCTCCAACTCAAATCCACCACCCAAAACCTTCTTCTACCCAAATCCATCAGCCAGGACCTGTCACCACCCAAATCCATCACCCAAAACCTTCTCCAACTGAAATCCACCACCCAAAATCTTCTTTCACCCAAATCCACCAACCAGGACCTGTCACCACCCAAATCCATCACCCAAAACCTTCTCCAACCAAATCCACCAACCAAAATCTTCTTCTACCCAAAATCCATCAATCAGGACCTGTCACCACCCAAATCCATCACCCAAACCTTCATACCCAAGCCACCACCCAAAATCTTCTGCCCAAATCCATCAATCAGGACCTGTCACCACCCAAATCCATCAGTCAAACCTTCTCAACCCAAGCCACCACCCAAAATCCACCACCCAAAATCTTCTTCTACCCAAATCCATCAATCAGGACCTGTCACCACCCAAATCCATCACCCAAAACCTTCTCCAACTCAAAATCCATCACCCAAAATCTTCTTCTACCCAAATCCACCAACCAGGATGTGTCACCACCTAAATCCATCAGTCAGAACCTTCTCCAACCCAAAGCCACCACCCAAAATCTTCATCTACCCAAATCCATCAATCAGGACCTGTCACCACCTAAACCCATCAGTCAAAACCTTCTCCAACCCAAATCCACCACCAAAAACCTTCTCCAACCCAAATCCACCACCCAAAATCTTCTTCTACCCAAATCCATCAGCCAGGACCTGTCACCACCCAAATCCATCACCCAAAACCTTCTCCAACCCAAATCCACCACCCAAAATCTTCTACCCAAAATCCACCAACCAGGACGTGTCACCACCTAAATCCATCAGTCAGAACCTTCTCCAACCCAAAGCCACCATCCAAAATCTTCTTCTACCCAAATCCATCAACCAGGACCTGTCACCACCCAAATCCATCACCCAAAACCTTCTACAGCCCAAATCCAGCGCTCAAAATTTTCTTTCACCCAAATCCATCAATCAGGACCTTCTACAAACCGTTCCCACCACCCAAAATCTTCTTTCCCCCAAATCCATTAATCAAGACCTGCTCCCACCCAAATCCATGAACCAGGACCTGCCACCACCCAAATCCATTAGCCAGGTCCTTCTACAGCCCAAATCCACCAACCAGGACCTTCTAAAACGGTTCCTACCACATTCCAAAATCTTCTTTCACTCAAATCCATCAACCAGGACCTTCTACAGCCCAAATCAACCAACCAGGACCTTCTACCAACCATTCCCACCACCCAAAATCTTCTCCCACGCATCCCCACCACCCCAGGCCTCCTCCCGCCGCTCCTGCCAGACCTGGTTGCGGAGGCTGTTCTGGCACTGCCGCACGTCCCGCAGGAAGAGCTGGAAGACGTGGGACTGCACCAGCACCTCCCTCCTCACCCAAAACCTTCTCCAACTCAAATCCGACAACCAAAACCTTCTCCAACACAACCTCATCACCCAAAACCTTCTAGAAACCATTCCCACCACCCAAGACCGCCCCAACCCAAATCCATCACCCAAAATATTCTACAAACCATTCCTACCACCCAAAATCTTCTTTCACTCATCTCCATCAACTAGGACCTGTCAACATCCATCTCCATCACCCAAAACCTTCTCCAACCCAACCTCATCACCCAAAAACTTCTACAAACCGTTCCCACCACCCAAGGCTTTCTTTCACCCATTTCCATCAACCAGGACCTGTCACCACTCCTCTCCATCACTCAAAACCTTCTCCAACCCAAATCCACCATGAAGGACCTTCTACAAACTTTTCCCACCACCCAAAATCTTCTTCCACCCATCTCCATCAAGCAGCACATGTCATCACTCATCTCCATCACACCAGACCTTCTCCAACCAAAATTCACCACCACGTATCTTCCACAAAACGTTCCCACCACTCAAAATCTGCCCCAACCCATCCCCATCACCCCAGACCTTCTCCTATCCATCACCTCCATCACCTGAGATTTCCCACCCAAATCCAGCACCCAAGACCTTCTAGAAACTGTTCTCACCACCCTAAATCTTTTTCCACCCATCCCCACCACCCCAGGCCTCCTCCCGCCGCTCCTGCCAGACCTGGTTGCGGAGGCTGTTCTGGCACTGCCGCACGTCCCGCAGGAAGAGCTGGAAGACGTGGGACTGCACCAGCACCTCCCTCCTCATCTCCCAGCTCTGCAGCAGCTTCCCCCAGCCCGCCTCCAGCTTCTGCAGCCACTGCTGCAGCGACAGGTAGGGCACGTCCATCTCCTCCAGGGCCAGCAGCTCGCTGGCCGCCTGAATCTTGGCGTAGTCCTCCTCGTAGCCGTTGATCTCCTCCTTGAGCGCCACGTGCACGTTCAGCAGCCTCTCCGCCTCCTCCAAGCTCTCGGGCACCTCCTCGGACCCCACGGCCGCTTGGGTCTTCACCAGCCACCCCAAAAAGTTGTCCAGATCTTGGATGAACTGCTGGAGGCGCCCGGCGACCGTCAAGGTGTCCTCACACCCTTGCAGGGCTCTCTTGAGGTCGTCCCACTCCTCGCCGATCTCCTCGAAGGGCAGCAGGATCTCCAGGGCGCGCTCGGGGTGGGCGGCGGCCAAAGCTTCTCCCTCGCGCTGGAGCTCCACCAGACGCGGCTCCAGCACGGCCAGCGCGGCTTCCACGGTGGAGAGGCGGCGCTGGAGCGCCAGGACGCCGCCCAGGTCGCCGCCGCCGCCGCCGCTGCGCGTAGCCTCGACGGCTTTGCGCTTCTCGCGCACCTGCGCCTTCATCTCGCCGCACTCCAGCAGGAAGTTCTGGATCTTCAGCACCGAGCTGAGCCGGCGCTTCTTGGTCTCCACCAGCTCCACCACGCGGTTCCAGCTGGGGGGGCGGGGGACAAGGGGGGTGAGGAAAATTCTGGCAGGATTTTTGGGATCCTACACAGAATTTTTGATGTCCTACACGGAATTTTTGAGATCCTACACAGAATTTTCGAGATCCTACACAGAATTTTTGGGATCCTACATGGATTTTTTGTCCTACACGGAATTTTGAGATCCCTCATGAAATTTTTGAGATCCTACATGAAATAGTTGAGATCCTACACAGAATTTTCGAGATCCTACACGAAATTTTTGAAATCTTACATGGAATTTGTGAAATCCTACACGGAATTTTTGTGATCCTACAGGGAATTGTTGATATCCTACACAAAATGTTGATATCCTACATGGAATTTTTGAGGTCCTACATGCAATTTTGAAATCCACCAGCTCCACCACGTGGTTCCAGCTGGGGGGGCAGGGGACAAGGGGGGTGAGGAAAATTTTGGGAGGATTTTTGAGGTCCTACACGGAATTTTTGAGATCCTACATGGATTTTTTGTCCCACACTGAATTTTGAGATCCTACATGAAATAGTTGAGATCCTACACGGAATTTTTGAGATCCTACACGAAATTTTTGAGATCTTACATGAAATTTGTGAGATCCTACACAGAATTTTTGTGATCCTTCACGGAATTTTTGATATCCTACACAAAATGTTGATATCCTACACGGAATTTTTGAGGCCCTACATGCAATTTTGAGATCCACCAGCTCCACCACGCGGTTCCAGCTGGGGGGGCGGGGGACAAGGGGGGGTGAGGAAAATTCCGGCAGGACTTTTGGGATCCTACATGGAATTTTTGATGTCCTACACGGAATTTTCGAGATCCTGCACTGAATTTTTTAGATCCTACATGGAATTTTGAGATCCACCAGCTCCACCATGCATTTCCATCGGGGGGCGAGGGACAAGGAGGGTGAGGAAAACTCCTGCAGGATTTTTGAGATCCTACATGGAATTTTTGACGTCCTACATGCAATTCTGGGGTCATACACAGAATTTTTGGGATCCTACATGGAATTTTGAGATTCTACGTGGAATTTTGAGATCCTACACAGAATTTCTGAGATCCCACACAGGATTTTTGAGATCCTAAATGGAATTTTGACATCCGACACGTCATTTTCAATATCCTACACGGAATTTTGAGGTCTTGAATGGAATTTTGAGATCCTACATGGAATTTTCGAGATCCTACACAGAATTTTTGAGATCCTACAGGGAATTTTGAGGTCTTGCACGGAATTTTGAGATCCACCAGTTCCACCACGTGGTTCCAGCTGGGGGGCAGGGACAGGAGCGGGCTGACGAAAATTCCTGCAGGATTTTTGGGACCCTACATGGAATTTTTTATGACCTACATTGAATGTTGGGGTGTACACAGAATTTTTGGGATCCTACATGGATTTTTGAGATCCTACCTGGAATTTCAAGATCCTACACAGAGTTTTTGAGATCCTATACGGAATTTCTGAGATCCTACACAGAATTTTTGGGATCCGACATGGAATTTTTTTGATCCTGCATGGAATTTTGAGATCCACCAGCTCCACCATGCAGTTCCAGCTGGGGGACGGGGACAGGAGTAGGGTGAGACCCCCTGAGATGGGATGGAGCCCACCAGGATCGGGATCAACCCTTGGACAGGCTGGGAATGGTGGTCTGGAGACCTGGACCTCATGGGGAAGTCCCACTAAGGTTGGGGGGTCTCCAGGTTTGGTTCTCCTCACCAAGGAGACCCCAAGAAGGGTCAAGGTCCACCTTGGGACCATCAGGATGGTTTTGGTTTGGTTTAGTTTGGTTTTCAACCATTCCATTGGACACCTTGATCCCATGGGGATGTCCCACCAAGTTTGGGGGTTTCCACGTTTGGTTGACCCCACCAAGGAGACCTCAAGAAGGTCAAGGTCCACCTTGGGACCCCAGGATGGTTTGGTTTGGTTTGGTTTGGTTTGGTTTGGTTTTCAACCATTCCATTGGAGACCTGAACCCAACGGGGATGTCCCACCCATGTACAACCACAGGTTGGGTTCTCCAGCCAATCCCACCAAGGAGACCCTGAGAAGGTCAAGGTACACCTTGAAACCTCCAGGATAGGTTTGGTTTGGTTTGGTTTGGTTTGGTTTGGTTTGGTTTGGTTTTCAACCATTCCATTGGACACCTGGACCTCAGAGGGACATCCCACCCATGTACAACCACAGGTTGGGTTCCCAGCCAACCTCACCAAGGAGACCCCAAGAAGGTTAAGGTCCACCTGGAGACCCCCAGGAGAGTTTGGTTTGGTTTTGGAATGATTTTCAACCATTCCATTGGAGACCTGTACCTTACAGTGACATCCCACCACTGGACAACCACAGGTTCGGGGTCTCCAGGTTTGGTTGTCCACACCAAACAGACTCTGAGAATGTCAAGGTACACCTTGAAACCTCCAGGATAGGTTTGGTTCGGTTCGGTTTGGTTTGGTTTTCAACCATTCCATTGGACACCTGGACCCCACGGGGATGTCCCACCACTGGACAACCACAGGTTGGGGGTCTCCAGATTTGGTTATCCCCACCAAGGAGACCCCAAGCAGGGTCAAGGTCGACCTTGGGACTCCCAGGATGGGTTTGGACCACTGTCCTGGAGAGGTGGAACCCATGGGGACATCAAACCACTGGCCAAGGCCACCAAGGAGACCCCAAGAAGGGTCAAGGTCCACGTTGAGACCCTGAGGATGGGTTTGGACGATTCCATTGGAGATCTGGACCCCGTGGGGACAAGTTTGGGGTCTCCAGGTTTGGTTGTCCCTGCCAAGAAGATCCCAAGAAGGTCAAGGTCCACCTGGGCTCCGTACCGGCTGTTGAGATGGTCCTGGCAGGACCGCACCTCGTCCGAGCTGGGGTGGCCACCCTCCACCAGCTGCTGCACCACCTGGTTGACGTCCAGGATTCGCCCCATGACGCTGTTCATCTCCTGGTCCAGGCTCTCAAACCTGAGCGGGCGGACACGGGCGCGTCCAGCACGGCCCGCCGGACACCTCAACGTCCGGCACCGCGCGCCACGCCCACGCCACCCACCTGTGCTGGACAACCTCGACCTCATCCAGCTCCTCGGGCACCTCCATCTTCTCCAACCACTGCTCCTTCTCGTCCACCCACACCTCGCAGGCGTGCACCTCGCTGAACATGCGGTAGACGGCCAGCGCGTCCTGCAGCCACTGCGTCCTCAGCACGGCCACCTCGGCCACCTCGCCGTAGAGCTGCTCCACCTCCACCACGCGGATCTGCACGTCCACGCCCTGCCGGTGGTCGGGGGCCAGCAGCGCCAGCTGCTTCCGCAGCGAGGCGACGGCGCCGCGGTGCTTCTCCACCTCGTCCACCACGGCGCGGTGCTTGCGCAGCAGCGCCTGGCTGGAGTAGTCGTCGTGGCCGAAGTCGTCGCTGGACACGATGCGGTACATGTCCTGCAGCCAGGCCACCAGGTCGTCCGTCTCGGCGCTGAACTGGAAGAAGTTCATGGCGTCCTCCAGGCGCTGCTGGTGGAGGCCGGTGACCTCCTCCAGCTTCTTCCAGCGCAGGCAAACTTCCCTCATCTTCTCCTGGATGCCCACGGAGCCGAAGGATTTCTTGGCCAGGATCTTCTCGCCTTTCTTCATGGTTTGGTGCAGCAGCGCCCGGCGGTTGCCCAGCTCGCCCAGCATGGTTTTGTGCTTGTTGGTCAAGGTGACGACGCTGCTGAGGTCGCGGCCGCAGCTCTTGGCGGCCAGGATCTTCTCCTTCTCGCGGATCCAGGCCTCGGCCTCCTCCATCTCCTGGAAGAAGGTCCAGAGCTGGCGGGAATCCTCCAGCTCCTTCCTCCTCTTGGCCGCCAGCTCCTCCAGCTCCTCCAGGCATGTCTGGACGTGGTTGACGCGGTTGCAGATGATCTGGGGGTCGCAGGGTTGGTAGCCTGGGGCGGGGGAAGGGGTTGGAGTGTTGGGAAGGGGCGCCCAGGGCGTGGTGGGGTCACTGGGGAGACCCAAGGAAGGACCGGGCGTGGTCCTAGGCTGGACTCAAAGATCTCAGAGGGTTTTTCTGACCTCGTTGGCTCTGTGGGGACTCTTGAAAGTGACCCACCAAGACCTTGGACTGACCCTTCCATGGTCCACCAAAACCTTGAGTTGACCCTTCCATGACCCACCAAGACCTTGGGTTGGCCCCATCATGGCCCACCAAAACCTTGGCCGACCCTTCCACGGTCCAGCAAAGCCTTGGGTCAACCTTGCCATGGCCCACCAAGATCTTGGATTGACCCCTCCACAGTCCAAGACCTTTGGTTGACCCTTCCATGACCCACCAAAACCTTGGGTCAACCTTTCCATGACCCACCAAAACCTTGGTTGACTCTTCTTCCATGCCCACCAAGACCTTGGACTGACCCTTCCATGGTCCACCAAGACCTTGAGTTGACCCTTCCATGACCCATCAAGACCTTGGGTTGGCCTTATCCATGGCCCACCAAAACCTTGGCCGACCCTTCCATGGTCCAGCAAAACCTTGGGTCAACCTTCCAATGGTCCACCAAAACCTTGGTTGACCCATCCATGGTCCAAGACCTTGGGTTGACCCTTCCATGACCCACCAAACCTTGGGTTGACTCTTCCATCGCTCACCAAGACATCCCCTGACCTGACCCTTCCATGGCCCACCAAGACTTTGGTTGACCCTTTCATGGTCCAGGAAAACTTGGGTCAATCTTTCCATGACCCACCAAAACCTTTGGTTAACCCTTCCATGACCCACCAAGCCCTTGGTTGACACATCCATGGCCCACCAAGATCTTGGTTGACTCTTCCATGACCCATCAAAATTTCAGTTGATCCTTCCATGGACCACCAAAATTTTAGTTGATCCTTCCATGGGCCACCAAGATCTTGGTTGACTCTTCCATGACCCACCAAAATTTTAGTTGACCCTTCCATGGCCCACCAAGAATTTGGTTGACCCATCCATGGCCCACCAAGATCTTGGTTGACTCTTCCATGGCCCACCAAGAATTTGGTTGATCCTTCCATGGCCCACCAAGCCCTCTCCAAGGCCCAACCACCCCCCCCACCCCAGTGTCCCACGTTACCCTCCAGCTCCGAGAACTTGAGCGCGGCGGCGTTGAGCGCCTGGACGCGCTCAGTCTGCGCCGCGATGTCGGCCTCCAGCAGCCCGTGCTTCTGCAGCAGATCCTCCACCTCCAGCAGATGCTTCCCCAGATCCTTGGAGACCAGAAGAACCTGGAGGCAAAAAAAAAAAAAAAAACAAACCGAGAAACCGCCGTCAACCAGAACCGCGCCGCTGCCAGCGTCACCAAACCTCCTCGGCGTTCTACCTGCATCTCCTCCATCCAGTCGATCATGTAGACCATCTCTTGGAAGATCTTCTGCAGCGCCAGGTTCTGCTCCAGGCGGGCGCGGCGGGCGCGCACCAGCTCGGTCAGCAGCGCCCACTGCCGCAGGATGTTGTCCTTCTGGGCGCCGATGCGCCGCGTGTCGTAGTAGCCCTCGGACTCCACCTCCAGCGCCAGCTCCACCACCACCTGGATGCGCTCCTGGTACGAGGAGATGTCGGCCTCGATGGCCTCGTGCTTCTTCATGGCCGCCTCCACCGCCGGCAGGTCGTAGCCGAAGTTGTCCTGGAGTTGGCGGGGAGGAGGGAAGGTGGAGGGTAGTGGGGTGAGGTCATTGGGGGTCAAGGAGAAGCCCAAGGAGGTCCAACCACCTTGCCATGGTCAGTGAAGAGGTCAAGGAGGTTCAACAACCTCTCCATGGTCAATGAAGAGGTCAAGGAGGTCCAACCACCTCGCCATGGTCAATGAAAAGGTCAAGGAGGTCCAACCACCTCGCCATGGTCAATGAAGAGGTCAAGGAGATGCAACCATCCCTCCATGGTCAATGAAGAGGTCAAGGAGGTCCAACCACCTCTCCATGGTCAGTGAAGAGGTCAAGGAGGTCCAACCACCTCTCCATGGTCAATGAAGAGGTCAGGGAGGTCCAACCACCTCTCCATGGTCAATGAAGAGGTCAAGGAGGTCCAACCATTTCTCCATGGTCAATGAAGAGGTCAGGGAGGTCCAACCACCTCGCCATGGTCAATGAAGAGGTCAAACAGGTGCAACCATCCCTCCATGGTCAATGAAGAGGTCAGGGAAGTCCAACCACCTTTCCATGGTCAGTGAAGAGGTCAAGAAGGTCCAACCACCCCTCCACGGTCAAGGAGAAACCCGAGGAGGGTCCAACCATCCCTTCCTTGGCCAAGGAGGAGTCAAGGAGGTTCTGCCACCCATCTATGGTCAATGAAGAGGTCAAGGAGGTCCAACCACCTCTCTATAGTCAAGGAGAAGCCCAAGGAGGTCCAACCACCCCTCCCCTGGTCATGGAGGAGGTCAAGGAGGTCTGGCAACCCCTCCATGGTCAAGGGGGAGGTCAAGGAGGTTCAATCACCTCTTCATGGTCAATGAGGAGCCAAAGGAGATCCAAAGACCCCTCCATGGTCAAGGAAGAGATCAAGGAGGTCCAACCACCCCTCCCCTGGTCAACAAAGAGTCCAGTGAGGTCCAACCACCCCTCCATGGTCAAGGAGGCCCCACCACTACACTGCTGGTCAAGGAGGAGGTCAAGGAGGTCCAACCACGTCTCCACAGTCAAGGAGGAGCCCAAGGAGATCCAAAGACCTCTCCATGGTCAAGGAAGAGATCAAGGAGGTCCAACCAGCTCTCCCCTGGTCGAGGAGGTCCAACCACCTCCCCATGGTCAACAAAGAGTCCAGTGAGGTCCAACCACGCCTCCTCTGCTCAAGGAGGTCCAACCACCCCTCCCCTGCTCAAGGAGGTCCAACCACCCCTCCTCTGGTCAAGGAGGACCCCAGTGAGTCCCCACCATCCTCACAATGAGTTCCCACCACCCCTCCTCTGCTCAAGGAGGTCCAACCACCCCTCCCCTGGTCAAGGAGGACCCCAGTGAGTCCCCACCATCCTCACAACGAGTTCCCACCACCCAAAGCTCTGCTCCTCACCCCCACCCCGCCCCGGGATGGCCCCGGGCAGCCCCACCTGTGAGACCAGGCGCTGGTTCTCGTTGAGCCACGTCTCCCTCATGACGGCCTTGTGGTCGAAGCGCTGGGCCAGCAGCTCCAGCTTCTCCTGCCGGATCAGCTCGTTCCTCAGAGCCACCTCCCGCTCGTGCTCCGCCTTCTCCAGGCAGCTCCAGGCCTGGTGGCAGGGGACGCGGGGAGGTCACGAGGGTCCCCAACCCCACTGGATGTCCCCAAAATCCTCCCCCCCAGGGTGGTGGTGAAACACTGATTTTAGAAAATTAGGATTTTAGTTACCTCGCTGAAAAGAATTAGAAGTTAGAAGGGAGTAGTTATCTGAAACTTAAATAATTGATTGCCTGTCATTTCAGGTTTGCTCAGCTGTGCTTACAATGGGGAAAAAAACTAGTGAGCAGCTCCAAAGGAACATAAACCCATTTTTTGGAAAACTGGACTATCCCCAGAAATCATTTGTGTTGTCACTGATAGAAAAGGCCAAGAGTTTAGGGTGAGGAAGACTCGCCTTACTTCATCCTTTTAAGACCCCTCCCCACGAAAACGACCCCAGACTTAATTTAAGAAGCCAATCAATGCCTAATGGCCATTCAAGCTAATTACCACGGGAAGCAGGGGATGGGAGGGGCTGTTATTAGGAGTATGTATTTGTTTGAATCCTTTGCTACCAAATAAAAACAATAAAAATAATAATAAACTATAAATAATAAAATAATACAAAAAATAATAAGTAATAAGAATAATAATAAAAAACTCTGTGATCACCTGTGATTTGGCAGCGCGTGTTAGAGGATTATCTCTAACGAATAAACACACACATTTTTATTTTAAATTGTTGCAGTCTTTTGCCCACCACAGTTGAGTTTCGGTGCTAGACCAACACTCGTGTTTTGGTAAATCCTCCATGGGTGCAGCCTCACCTTGTTGATGTCGGAGATGCTCTTGCCCTCGCTGGGCACGTAGAGCTTGCGGTTGGTGGCGCGCAGTTTGCTCTGGATGGTGAAGAGCAGAACCTCCAGGTTGCCCTTCTCCTGAAACCTGGCACCAGCGGGGAGGCGAGCGTCACCGGCGGCGCCACGACGGGGTGGGGCACAAGGGGCGGGGCAAAAAAAAAACAGGGCGGGGCACAGGGACAGTGGGGCGGGTCATAGGGACAAGGGGCGGGGTAAAAAAACCGGGGTGGGGCACAGGGACATGGGGCGGGGCACAGGGACACAGGGCGGGGCAAACAAAAATGGAGCGGGGCACAGGGACACGGGGTGGGGCACACGGGGCGAGCACAGGGACACAGGGCAGGGCACACAGACATGGGGCGGGGCACAAGGACACGGGGTGGGGCACACGGGCGGGGGCACAGGGACACGGAGCGGGGCACAAGGACAGTGGGTGGGCACAGGGACAGTGGGCGGGGCACATGGGGTGGGGCACAGGGACACGGGGCGGGGCACAAGGACAGTGGGGCGGGGCACAGGGACACGGGGTGGGGCACACAGGGCAGGGCACAGGGACAGTGGGTGGGGCACAGGGACACGGGGCGGGGCACAGGGACACGGGGGCGGGGCACAGGGACACAGGGCAGGGCACAGGGACACGGGGCGGGGCACACGGGGTGGGGCACAGGGACACAGGGCAGGACACAGGAACACGGGGCGGGGCACAGGGACAGGGGCGGGGCACAGGGACAAGGGGCGGGGCACAGGGACACAGGGCGGGGCAAACAAAAATGGAGCGGGGCACAGGGACACGGGGTGGGAGCACACGGGGTGGGGCACAGGGACACAGGGCAGGGCACACAGACATGGGGCGGGGCACAAGGACACGGGGTGGGGCACACGGGGTGGGGCACAGGGACACAGGGCAGGACACAGGAACACGGGGCGGGGCACAGGGACAGTGGGCAGGGCACAGGGACACGGGGCGGGGCACAGTGACAGTGGGTGGGGCACACGGGGCAGGGCACCGGGACACGGAGCGGGGCACAAGGACAGTGGGCGGGGCACAGGGACAGGGGCGGGGTACAGGGACAGTGGGCGGGGCACAGGGACACGGGGCAGGGCACAAGGACAGTGGGCGGGGCACGGACACGGGGCGGGGCACAGGGACAGTGGGCGGGGCACGGACACGGGGCGGGGCACAGGGACAGTGGGTGGGGCACAGGGAGAGTGGGTGGGGCACAGGGACAGGGGGCGGGGTACAGGGACAGTGGGTGGGGCACAGGGACAGTGGGGCGGGGCACAAGGACACGGGGCGGGGCACAGGGACACAGGGTAGGGCACAGGGACACGGGGCAGGGCACACGGGGGCGGGGCACAGGGACACGGGGTGGGGCACAGGGACACCGGTCTGGTGGGAACTGGGAGCTCCTCAAGACCACCATGAGGTGGGACTTCACCATCATCATCATCACCATCATCACCATCACCATCATCACATCACCATCATCACCATCATCATCATTATCATCATCATCATCATTTTCATCATCATCATCATCACCCTCCAGGTCCCACCATCACCACCAGTTTGGGGTGAACTGGGGAGCTCCTCATCACGACCATGACTGCACCCACCACCACCACCACCATCACCCTCCAGGTCCCACCATCACCAGCAGTTGTGGTGAACTGGGAGCTTCCCCACCACCCCCATGACCATGACCATGACCACCATGACCACCATGACCATGACCATGACTGTGACCACCATCACATCCCACTCCCCCCAGTTTGAGCTGAACCGGGGCCTTCTCACCACCCCCATAACCATGACCATAACCATGACCATGACCGTGACCACCACCATGTCCCACTCCCCCAGTTTGAGCTGAACCGGGACCTTCCCCACCACCACCATGACCATCACCATGACCACCCCTCATGTCCCACTCCCCCCAGTTTGGGCTGAACTGGGATCTCCTCAATACCACCATGACCATCACCATCACCACAACCATGACCACGACCACCATGACGACCACCATGATGACCACATGACCATCACCACCATGACAATGACCACCACCATGACCACCACCACCACCACCACCACCATGACCATGACCATGATCATGACCACCATCACGTCCCACTCCTCCCAGTTTAGGCTGAACTGGGATCTCAATACCACCATGACCATGACCACCATGACCACCACCATGACCACCACCTTGACCATGACCATGACCATGACCACCACCATGACCACCATGACCATGACCATGACTGTGACCACCATCACATCCCACTCCCCCAGTTTGAGCTGAACCGGGCCTTCTCACCACCCCCATAACCATGACCATAACCATGACCATGACCGTGACCACCACCATGTCCCACTCCCCCCAGTTTGAGCTGAACCGGGACCTTCCCACCACCACCATGACCATCACCATGACCACCCCTCATGTCCCACTCCCCCAGTTTGGGCTGAACTGGGATCTCCTCAATACCACCATGACCATCACCATCACCACAACCATGACCACGACCACCATGACGACCACCATGATGACCACATGACCATCACCACCATGACAATGACCACCACCATGACCACCACCACCACCACCACCACCATGACCATGACCATGATCATGACCACCATCACGTCCCACTCCTCCCAGTTTAGGCTGAACTGGGATCTCAATACCACCATGACCATGACCACCATGACCACCACCATGACCACCACCTTGACCATGACCATGACCATGACCACCACCATGACCATGACCACCGTGACCATCACCACCATGACCACCACCATGACCATGCCCACGACCATAACCATGACCACCACCATGACCACCATGACCACCACAATGACCACCATAACCACCACCATGACCATGACAATGACCACCATCCATGACGACCACATGACCATGACCACCATGACCAAGACCATGACCACCACCACGTCCCCCCAATTTGACCTGAACCGTGACCCCCCACACCGCCCTCCTGGCGAGCCCCGCCGCGCCGCCGGCTCCTCACTTGACGGGTTTCTCCAGGGTGCAGAAGGCAGTGAAGGCCTGGAGCTGCTGCTGGACGCCGCTCAGCGAGTTGGCGAACTTCTGGTTGGCGATGATGGCGATGGTGTGCCGGATCCAGGCCAGCAGCTCGGCTGCCAGCGCCTCGTAGCGCGCCGTGATGGCCGCGATCTCCATCACCTGGTCCAGCACCTGCGGGGTGGCCACCGGGGGTCACCAGTGGTCACCAGTGGTCAGCAGTGGTCACCAGAGCACACTGAGGGTCACCGGTGGTCAGCAGGGGTCACCAGTGGTCACCAGGGGCACCAAGGCTGACCAAGCGCTACCAGTTGTCACCATTGGTCACCAAGGGACACCAAGTGCCACCAGTGGTCACCAGTGCTCACCACTGGCCATCAGCGGTCATCAGTGATCACCAGTGGTCACCATTGGTCACCAATGATCACCATTGGTCACCATTGGACACCAATGGTCACCGGTGGTCACCATTGATCACCATTGGTCACCAATCACCAAGGGTCACCAGAAGTCACCATTGGTCACCAGGGGTCACCACTGGTCACCATTGGTCACCAAGGGTCACCAGGGGTCACCACAGATCACCAAGTGCTACCAGTGGTCACCAAGGTCACCAGTGGTCACCATGGGTGACCAAGTGCTGCCAGTGATCACCAGTGGTCACCATTGGTCACTATTGGTCACCAAGTGTTACCAGTGGTGACCGGGGTGACCAAGGGTCACCAACTGTCACCATTGGTCACCAAGAGACAGAGGATGGACAGAGGGGTGGACAGAGGGCTGGACAGAGGGGTGGACAAGATATGGACAAATGGGATGGACAGAGGGATGGACAGTGGGATGGACAAACGGGTGGACACAGGGATGGACAGAGGGATGGACATAACATCCATGGAGTTTGGGATGGACAAAGGGATGGACAGACAGACAGAGGGATGGACAGAGGGATGGACAGAGGGGATGGACAGAGGGATGGACAGAGGGGATGGACAGAGGGGTGGACAGAGGGATGAACTGAGGATGGACAGAGAGATGGACAGAGGGATGGACAGAGGGGTGGACACAACATCCATGGAGTTTGGGATGGACAAAGGGATGGACAGTGGGATTGACAAAGGGTGGACAGAGGGATGGACAATGGGATGGACAGAGGGATGGACAGACAGATGGACAGAGGCGTGGCCAGCCCCACCTTGCCGATGCGCTTGCCCTCCACGGCCAGCGCCTTCATCTTGGAGAAGTAGTGGTAGAAGGAGACGACGTAGGTGATGATGGACTTCTCATCAGGGTCCTCCATGTTCACATCTGGGGACAGAGGGTCAGCGCCCCGGACACACCACTGACCACCGGGACGGTCACCACAACCAGGGAGGGTCACCACAACCAGGGATGGTCACTCCCATCAGGAATGGTCACTCCCACCAGGGATGGTCACCACAACCAGGGACGGTGACCACAACCAGGGATGGTCACTCCCACCAGGGATGGTGACCAGAACCAGAGATGGTCACTCCCATCAGGGATGGTCACCACAACCAGGAATGGTGACCACAACCAGGGATGGTCAGCACAACCAGGGATGGGATGGTCACTCCCAGCAGGAATGGAATGGTCACTCCAATCAGGGATGGTCATTCCCAGCAGGAATGGTCACTCTCACACCACCAGGAATAGTCACTCAAACCAGGAATGGTCACCACAACCAGGAATGGTCACCACAACCAGGGATGGATGGTCACTCCCACCAGGGATGGTCACTCCCATCAGGAATGGTCACTCCCACCAGGAATGGAATGGCCACTCATACCAAGGATGGATGGTCAGTCCCACCAGGGATGGTCACTCCCACCAGGAATGGAATGGCCACTCATACCAAGGATGGATGGTCACTCCCACCAGGAATGGTCACTCCCACCAGGAATGGTCACTCCAACCAAGGATGGTCACTCCCACCAGGGATGGTCACTCGTACCAAGGATGGATGGTCACTCCCACCAGGAATGGTCACTCCAATCAAGAATGGTCACTCCCACCAGGAATGGAATGGTCACTCCAATCCAGGGATGGTCACTCCCACCAGGGATGGTCACTCACCATCAGGAATGGTCACTCACAACCAGGGATGGTCATGGACAGATGGACACACGGACACACAGACACATGGACAGATGGACAAATGGACAGATGGACACACAGCCAGCTGAACACGCAGACACACGGACAACTGGACAGATGATGGAAACACGGACACATGGACAGATGGACAAATGGACAGATGATGGGACAGAGGAACAAACGGACACACGGACAACTGGACACATGGACACATGGACAGATGGACAAATGATGGACAGAGGGACAAACAGACACATGGACAGCTGGACACACGGACAGATGGACACAGAGACACATGGACAGCTGGACCGGCCAGATGGACAGATGGACATGGACACACAGACAGCTGGACAGATGGACACACGGACAGCTGGACAGCTGGACACATGGACACACAGACACACAGACAGCTGGGCAGATGGACACACAGACAGCTGGACAGCTGGACACACGGACACACAGACAGCTGGACACACGGACACACAGACAGCTGGACAGATGGAGACATGGACACACAGACAGCTGGACAGATGGACACATGGACACACAGACAGCTGGACAGATGGAGACATGGACACACAGACAGCTGGACAGATGGACACGGACACATGGACATGTACACACGGCTAGCTGGACAGCTGGACAGCTGGACACGGACACACGGACACATGGCCAGATGGACACATGGACACATGAATACATGGCTAGCTGAACAGCTGGACACACGGACACACAGACACACGGCCAGAGGGACAGATGGACACATGGACAGCTGGACACACGAACACATGGACACACAGACAGCTGGACAGATGGACACATGGACAGCTGGACACACGGACAGCTGGGCACATAGACAGATGGACAGATGAACACATGGACACATGGACAGCTGGACAGATGGACACATGGACACACAGACAGCTGGACTAATGGCCACATGGACAGCTGGACACACAAACACATGGACACGGACAGCTGGACAGCTGGAGACATGGACACACGGACAGCTGGACAGATGGACACACGAACACATGGACAGCTGGACACATGGACACACGGACACACGTACACATGGCTAGCTGGACAGCTGGACACACAGAGAGCTGGACACACGAACACACGGCTAGCTGGACAGCTGGACACACGTACACACAGACACACGGCCAGATGGACAGGTGGACAGATGGACACACAGACACATGAATACATGGATACATGGACACAAAGACAGCTGGGCACATAGACAGCTGGGCACACAGACAGATGGACACACGGACAGCTGGACACACGTCCCTCTGTCCCTCCGTCCCTCTGTCCGTCCGTACCCTCGGGGTCCAGCAGCTTGCTGAGCCCCAGGTGCTGCTCGGCCGTGTTGAATGCCTGCTGCAGGTTGTAGGTGGCGTTGGACTTGGCCAGCTTCGGGAAGTCGATCAGGTCCGGCCTGGCGTGGGGTGGACACGGTCACCCCGAGCCCCCCAGGCCCCCCCAGGCCACCCCCATGTCCGGGGGGTCACTCCCGGCATCCACCCCACGCTGACCGGTGCCGGTGGATGAGGGCGTTGAAGGCCAGGCCGTCCCTCCAGCTGGTGGTGAAGTTCTGGATGTTGACCCCGGGGTAGCTGTGGGGGACAGCGGGGGTCAGCGGGGGTCAGCGGGGGTCAGTAATGGTCAGCAGGGGACAGCGGGGGTCAGCAGGGGTCAGTAATGGTCAGCAGTGGTCAGCAAGGGTCAGCAATGGTCAGCAATGGTCAGCAATGGTCAGCACTGGTCACCAAGGTGTCATCTCAAGGCGGCTACAATCAGGGGTCAGCAATGGTCAGTAGTGGTCAGCAATGGTCAGTAATGGTCAGCAGTGGTCAGCAATGGTCACCAATGTGTCAGCAATGGTCAGCACTGGTCAGCAATGATCAGCACTAGTCAGCAGTGGTCACCACGGGTCAGTGGGGGTCAGTAATGGTCAGCATTGGTCAGCAGTGGTCACCAAGGTGTCAGGAGGGGTCAGTAATGGTCAGCATTGGTCAGCAGTGGTCACCAAGGTGTCAGGAGGGGTCAGCATGGGATCAGCAGGGGTCACCAAGGTGTCATCTCAAGGTGGCTACAATCAGAGGTCAGCAGTGGTCAGCAGGGGTTAGCAATGGTCAGTAATGGTCAGCAGGGATCAGCAATGGTCACCAATGTGTCAGCAATGGTCAGCAGGGGTCACCAAGGGTCACCGGGGGTCAGTAATGGTCAGCAGTGGTCAGCATTGGTCACCAAGGTGTCAGCAGTGGTCAGCAGTGGTCACCACAGGGCACCAAGGATCACCAGTGGTCACCAAGGGTCACCAGTGGTCAGCTGTGGTCACTAAAAGTCACCAGGGGTCACCAAGGGTCACCAGGGGACACCAGTGGTCAGCAGAGGTCACCAGTGGTCACCAAGAGTCGCCAGTGCTCACCAGTGGTCACCAAGTGTCACCAGATGTCACCAAATGTTACCA
>JAKWBO010000445.1:0-45704 GCA_034336685.1 Luscinia luscinia
TGCATAGTGGAAAGAGTGTATGGTATGCTTTCAAGAAGCAGAGAATATTGCTATGGTAGAGAGGTTTTAGAAGAAAAGTGCACATGCCAGGCGTGTTTTGGCAGTAGCAGAACTTCCCAGCAGAGTGTTCTGTGAGAGGGGTAGACGGCACTTCACCTCCTCAGCCTGAAATCGCTTCTGCTACAAACCGCCATTAAGGAAAACCACACTGCACTGAGGTGCTCTGCACAGAACACCGGTTGTCAGGGACTAGTGGTATGAAGCAGGATATGCCAGAACCAGCTTAGCTACAACATAGTTATTCGTCGTGCAGATTTCTGTGCTAGATATCAGTGATGCAGAGAAGCCATTTCTAGGTGTAGTGCAAAGTGAGATCTGTGGTGTGCTGTGCACACTTTCGCTTTAGCTTTAGGTGCACTGCAGTGCTCTTCGCTATGCATAGTGGAAAGAGTGTATGGTATGCTTTCAAGAAGCAGAGAATATTGCTATGGTAGAGAGGTTTTAGAAGAAAAGTGCACATGCCAGGCGTGTTTTGGCAGTAGCAGAACTTCCCAGCAGAGTGTTCTGTGAGAGGGGTAGACGGCACTTCACCTCCCTCAGCCTGAAATCGCTTCTGCTACAAACCGCCATTAAGGAAACCACACTGCACTGAGGTGCTCTGCACAGAACACCGGTTGTCAGGACTAGTGGTATGAAGCAGGATATGCCAGAACCAGCTTAGCTACAACATAGTTATTCGTCGTGCAGATTTCTGTGCTAGATATCAGTGATGCAGAGAAGCCATTTCTAGGTGTAGTGCAAAGTGAGATCTGTGGTGTGCTGTGCACACTTCGCTTTAGCTTTAGGTGCACTGCAGTGCTCTTCGCTATGCATAGTGGAAAGAGTGTATGGTATGCTTTCAAGAAGCAGAGAATATTGCTATGGTAGAGAGGTTTTAGAAGAAAAGTGCACATGCCAGGCGTGTTTTGGCAGTAGCAGAACTTCCCAGCAGAGTGTTCTGTGAGAGGGGTAGACGGCACTTCACCTCCTCAGCCTGAAATCGCTTCTGCTACAAACCGCCATTAAGGAAACCACACTGCACTGAGGTGCTCTGCACAGAACACCGGTTGTCAGGGACTAGTGGTATGAAGCAGGATATGCCAGAACCAGCTTAGCTACAACATAGTTATTCGTCGTGCAGATTTCTGTGCTAGATATCAGTGATGCAGAGAAGCCATTTCTAGGTGTAGTGCAAAGTGAGATCTGTGGTGTGTGTGCACACTTTCGCTTTAGCTTTAGGTGCACTGCAGTGCTCTTCGCTATGCATAGTGGAAAGAGTGTATGGTATGCTTTCAAGAAGCAGAGAATATTGCTATGGTAGAGAGGTTTTAGAAGAAAAGTGCACATGCCAGGCGTGTTTTGGCAGTAGCAGAACTTCCCAGCAGAGTGTTCTGTGAGAGGGGTAGACGGCACTTCACCTCCTCAGCCTGAAATCGCTTCTTGCTACAAACCGCCATTAAGGAAACCACACTGCACTGAGGTGCTCTGCACAGAACACCGGTTGTCAGGGACTAGTGGTATGAAGCAGGATATGCCAGAACCAGCTTAGCTACAACATAGTTATTCGTCGTGCAGATTTCTGTGCTAGATATCAGTGATGCAGAGAAGCCATTTCTAGGTGTAGTGCAAAGTGAGATCTGTGGTGTGCTGTGCACACTTTCGCTTTAGCTTTAGGTGCACTGCAGTGCTCTTCGCTATGCATAGTGGAAAGAGTGTATGGTATGCTTTCAAGAAGCAGAGAATATTGCTATGGTAGAGAGGTTTTAGAAGAAAAGTGCACATGCCAGGCGTGTTTTGGCAGTAGCAGAACTTCCCAGCAGAGTGTTCTGTGAGAGGGGTAGACGGCACTTCACCTCCTCAGCCTGAAATCGCTTCTTGCTACAAACCGCCATTAAGGAAACCACACTGCACTGAGGTGCTCTGCACAGAACACCGGTTGTCAGGGACTAGTGGTATGAAGCAGGATATGCCAGAACCAGCTTAGCTACAACATAGTTATTCGTCGTGCAGATTTCTGTGCTAGATATCAGTGATGCAGAGAAGCCATTTCTAGGTGTAGTGCAAAGTGAGATCTGTGGTGTGCTGTGCACACTTTCGCTTTAGCTTTAGGTGCACTGCAGTGCTCTTCGCTATGCATAGTGGAAAGAGTGTATGGTATGCTTTCAAGAAGCAGAGAATATTGCTATGGTAGAGAGGTTTTAGAAGAAAAGTGCACATGCCAGGCGTGTTTTGGCAGTAGCAGAACTTCCCAGCAGAGTGTTCTGTGAGAGGGGTAGACGGCACTTCACCTCCCTCAGCCTGAAATCGCTTCTGCTACAAACCGCCATTAAGGAAACCACACTGCACTGAGGTGCTCTGCACAGAACACCGGTTGTCAGGGACTAGTGGTATGAAGCAGGATATGCCAGAACCAGCTTAGCTACAACATAGTTATTCGTCAGGCAGATTTCTGTGCTAGATATCAGTGATGCAGAGAAGCCATTTCTAGGTGTAGTGCAAAGTGAGATCTGTGGTGTGCTGTGCACACTTCGCTTTAGCTTTAGGTGCACTGCAGTGCTCTTCGCTATGCATAGTGGAAAGAGTGTATGGTATGCTTTCAAGAAGCAGAGAATATTGCTATGGTAGAGAGGTTTTAGAAGAAAAGTGCACATGCCAGGCGTGTTTTGGCAGTAGCAGAACTTCCCAGCAGAGTGTTCTGTGAGAGGGGTAGACGGCACTTCACCTCCTCAGCCTGAAATCGCTTCTTGCTACAAACCGCCATTAAGGAAACCACACTGCACTGAGGTGCTCTGCACAGAACACCGGTTGTCAGGGACTAGTGGTATGAAGCAGGATATGCCAGAACCAGCTTAGCTACAACATAGTTATTCGTCGTGCAGATTTCTGTGCTAGATATCAGTGATGCAGAGAAGCCATTTCTAGGTGTAGTGCAAAGTGAGATCTGTGGTGTGCTGTGCACACTTTCGCTTTAGCTTTAGGTGCACTGCAGTGCTCTTCGCTATGCATAGTGGAAAGAGTGTATGGTATGCTTTCAAGAAGCAGAGAATATTGCTATGGTAGAGAGGTTTTAGAAGAAAAGTGCACATGCCAGGCGTGTTTTGGCAGTAGCAGAACTTCCCAGCAGAGTGTTCTGTGAGAGGGGTAGACGGCACTTCACCTCCTCAGCCTGAAATCGCTTCTGCTACAAACCGCCATTAAGGAAACCACACTGCACTGAGGTGCTCTGCACAGAACACCGGTTGTCAGGGACTAGTGGTATGAAGCAGGATATGCCAGAACCAGCTTAGCTACAACATAGTTATTCGTCGTGCAGATTTCTGTGCTAGATATCAGTGATGCAGAGAAGCCATTTCTAGGTGTAGTGCAAAGTGAGATCTGTGGTGTGCTGTGCACACTTTCGCTTTAGCTTTAGGTGCACTGCAGTGCTCTTCGCTATGCATAGTGGAAAGAGTGTATGGTATGCTTTCAAGAAGCAGAGAATATTGCTATGGTAGAGAGGTTTTAGAAGAAAAGTGCACATGCCAGGCGTGTTTTGGCAGTAGCAGAACTTCCCAGCAGAGTGTTCTGTGAGAGGGGTAGACGGCACTTCACCTCCTCAGCCTGAAATCGCTTCTTGCTACAAACCGCCATTAAGGAAACCACACTGCACTGAGGTGCTCTGCACAGAACACCGGTTGTCAGGGACTAGTGGTATGAAGCAGGATATGCCAGAACCAGCTTAGCTACAACATAGTTATTCGTCGTGCAGATTTCTGTGCTAGATATCAGTGATGCAGAGAAGCCATTTCTAGGTGTAGTGCAAAGTGAGATCTGTGGTGTGCTGTGCACACTTTCGCTTTAGCTTTAGGTGCACTGCAGTGCTCTTCGCTATGCATAGTGGAAAGAGTGTATGGTATGCTTTCAAGAAGCAGAGAATATTGCTATGGTAGAGAGGTTTTAGAAGAAAAGTGCACATGCCAGGCGTGTTTTGGCAGTAGCAGAACTTCCCAGCAGAGTGTTCTGTGAGAGGGGTAGACGGCACTTCACCTCCCTCAGCCTGAAATCGCTTCTTGCTACAAACCGCCATTAAGGAAACCACACTGCACTGAGGTGCTCTGCACAGAACACCGGTTGTCAGGGACTAGTGGTATGAAGCAGGATATGCCAGAACCAGCTTAGCTACAACATAGTTATTCGTCGTGCAGATTTCTGTGCTAGATATCAGTGATGCAGAGAAGCCATTTCTAGGTGTAGTGCAAAGTGAGATCTGTGGTGTGCTGTGCACACTTTCGCTTTAGCTTTAGGTGCACTGCAGTGCTCTTCGCTATGCATAGTGGAAAGAGTGTATGGTATGCTTTCAAGAAGCAGAGAATATTGCTATGGTAGAGAGGTTTTAGAAGAAAAGTGCACATGCCAGGCGTGTTTTGGCAGTAGCAGAACTTCCCAGCAGAGTGTTCTGTGAGAGGGGTAGACGGCACTTCACCTCCCTCAGCCTGAAATCGCTTCTTGCTACAAACCGCCATTAAGGAAACCACACTGCACTGAGGTGCTCTGCACAGAATACCGGTTGTCAGGGACTAGTGGTATGAAGCAGGATATGCCAGAACCAGCTTAGCTACAACATAGTTATTCGTCGTGCAGATTTCTGTGCTAGATATCAGTGATGCAGAGAAGCCATTTCTAGGTGTAGTGCAAAGTGAGATCTGTGGTGTGCTGTGCACACTTTCGCTTTAGCTTTAGGTGCACTGCAGTGCTCTTCGCTATGCATAGTGGAAAGAGTGTATGGTATGCTTTCAAGAAGCAGAGAATATTGCTATGGTAGAGAGGTTTTAGAAGAAAAGTGCACATGCCAGGCGTGTTTTGGCAGTAGCAGAACTTCCCAGCAGAGTGTTCTGTGAGAGGGGCAGACGGCACTTCACCTCCCTCAGCCTGAAATCGCTTCTTGCTACAAACCGCCATTAAGGAAACCACACTGCACTGAGGTGCTCTGCACAGAACACCGGTTGTCAGGGACTAGTGGTATGAAGCAGGATATGCCAGAACCAGCTTAGCTACAACATAGTTATTCGTCGTGGCAGATTTCTGTGCTAGATATCAGTGATGCAGAGAAGCCATTTCTAGGTGTAGTGCAAAGTGAGATCTGTGGTGTGCTGTGCACACTTTCGCTTTAGCTTTAGGTGCACTGCAGTGCTCTTCGCTATGCATAGTGGAAAGAGTGTATGGTATGCTTTCAAGAAGCAGAGAATATTGCTATGGTAGAGAGGTTTTAGAAGAAAAGTGCACATGCCAGGCGTGTTTTGGCAGTAGCAGAACTTCCCAGCAGAGTGTTCTGTGAGAGGGGTAGACGGCACTTCACCTCCTCAGCCTGAAATCGCTTCTTGCTACAAACCGCCATTAAGGAAACCACACTGCACTGAGGTGCTCTGCACAGAACACCGGTTGTCAGGGACTAGTGGTATGAAGCAGGATATGCCAGAACCAGCTTAGCTACAACATAGTTATTCGTCGTGCAGATTTCTGTGCTAGATATCAGTGATGCAGAGAAGCCATTTCTAGGTGTAGTGCAAAGTGAGATCTGTGGTGTGCTGTGCACACTTTCGCTTTAGCTTTAGGTGCACTGCAGTGCTCTTCGCTATGCATAGTGGAAAGAGTGTATGGTATGCTTTCAAGAAGCAGAGAATATTGCTATGGTAGAGAGGTTTTAGAAGAAAAGTGCACATGCCAGGCGTGTTTTGGCAGTAGCAGAACTTCCCAGCAGAGTGTTCTGTGAGAGGGGTAGACGGCACTTCACCTCCCTCAGCCTGAAATCGCTTCTTGCTACAAACCGCCATTAAGGAAACCACACTGCACTGAGGTGCTCTGCACAGAACACCGGTTGTCAGGGACTAGTGGTATGAAGCAGGATATGCCAGAACCAGCTTAGCTACAACATAGTTATTCGTCGTGCAGATTTCTGTGCTAGATATCAGTGATGCAGAGAAGCCATTTCTAGGTGTAGTGCAAAGTGAGATCTGTGGTGTGCTGTGCACACTTTCGCTTTAGCTTTAGGTGCACTGCAGTGCTCTTCGCTATGCATAGTGGAAAGAGTGTATGGTATGCTTTCAAGAAGCAGAGAATATTGCTATGGTAGAGAGGTTTTAGAAGAAAAGTGCACATGCCAGGCGTGTTTTGGCAGTAGCAGAACTTCCCAGCAGAGTGTTCTGTGAGAGGGGTAGACGGCACTTCACCTCCTCAGCCTGAAATCGCTTCTTGCTACAAACCGCCATTAAGGAAACCACACTGCACTGAGGTGCTCTGCACAGAACACCGGTTGTCAGGGACTAGTGGTATGAAGCAGGATATGCCAGAACCAGCTTAGCTACAACATAGTTATTCGTCGTGCAGATTTCTGTGCTAGATATCAGTGATGCAGAGAAGCCATTTCTAGGTGTAGTGCAAAGTGAGATCTGTGGTGTGCTGTGCACACTTTCGCTTTAGCTTTAGGTGCACTGCAGTGCTCTTCGCTATGCATAGTGGAAAGAGTGTATGGTATGCTTTCAAGAAGCAGAGAATATTGCTATGGTAGAGAGGTTTTAGAAGAAAAGTGCACATGCCAGGCGTGTTTTGGCAGTAGCAGAACTTCCCAGCAGAGTGTTCTGTGAGAGGGGTAGACGGCACTTCACCTCCCTCAGCCTGAAATCGCTTCTTGCTACAAACCGCCATTAAGGAAACCACACTGCACTGAGGTGCTCTGCACAGAACACCGGTTGTCAGGGACTAGTGGTATGAAGCAGGATATGCCAGAACCAGCTTAGCTACAACATAGTTATTCGTCGTGCAGATTTCTGTGCTAGATATCAGTGATGCAGAGAAGCCATTTCTAGGTGTAGTGCAAAGTGAGATCTGTGGTGTGCTGTGCACACTTCGCTTTAGCTTTAGGTGCACTGCAGTGCTCTTCGCTATGCATAGTGGAAAGAGTGTATGGTATGCTTTCAAGAAGCAGAGAATATTGCTATGGTAGAGAGGTTTTAGAAGAAAAGTGCACATGCCAGGCGTGTTTTGGCAGTAGCAGAACTTCCCAGCAGAGTGTTCTGTGAGAGGGGTAGACGGCACTTCACCTCCCCAGCCTGAAATCGCTTCTTGCTACAAACCGCCATTAAGGAAACCACACTGCACTGAGGTGCTCTGCACAGAACACCGGTTGTCAGGGACTAGTGGTATGAAGCAGGATATGCCAGAACCAGCTTAGCTACAACATAGTTATTCGTCGTGCAGATTTCTGTGCTAGATATCAGTGATGCAGAGAAGCCATTTCTAGGTGTAGTGCAAAGTGAGATCTGTGGTGTGCTGTGCACACTTTCGCTTTAGCTTTAGGTGCACTGCAGTGCTCTTCGCTATGCATAGTGGAAAGAGTGTATGGTATGCTTTCAAGAAGCAGAGAATATTGCTATGGTAGAGAGGTTTTAGAAGAAAAGTGCACATGCCAGGCGTGTTTTGGCAGTAGCAGAACTTCCCAGCAGAGTGTTCTGTGAGAGGGGTAGACGGCACTTCACCTCCTCAGCCTGAAATCGCTTCTTGCTACAAACCGCCATTAAGGAAACCACACTGCACTGAGGTGCTCTGCACAGAACACCGGTTGTCAGGGACTAGTGGTATGAAGCAGGATATGCCAGAACCAGCTTAGCTACAACATAGTTATTCGTCGTGCAGATTTCTGTGCTAGATATCAGTGATGCAGAGAAGCCATTTCTAGGTGTAGTGCAAAGTGAGATCTGTGGTGTGCTGTGCACACTTTCGCTTTAGCTTTAGGTGCACTGCAGTGCTCTTCGCTATGCATAGTGGAAAGAGTGTATGGTATGCTTTCAAGAAGCAGAGAATATTGCTATGGTAGAGAGGTTTTAGAAGAAAAGTGCACATGCCAGGCGTGTTTTGGCAGTAGCAGAACTTCCCAGCAGAGTGTTCTGTGAGAGGGGTAGACGGCACTTCACCTCCTCAGCCTGAAATCGCTTCTTGCTACAAACCGCCATTAAGGAAACCACACTGCACTGAGGTGCTCTGCACAGAACACCGGTTGTCAGGGACTAGTGGTATGAAGCAGGATATGCCAGAACCAGCTTAGCTACAACATAGTTATTCGTCGTGCAGATTTCTGTGCTAGATATCAGTGATGCAGAGAAGCCATTTCTAGGTGTAGTGCAAAGTGAGATCTGTGGTGTGCTGTGCACACTTTCGCTTTAGCTTTAGGTGCACTGCAGTGCTCTTCGCTATGCATAGTGGAAAGAGTGTATGGTATGCTTTCAAGAAGCAGAGAATATTGCTATGGTAGAGAGGTTTTAGAAGAAAAGTGCACATGCCAGGCGTGTTTTGGCAGTAGCAGAACTTCCCAGCAGAGTGTTCTGTGAGAGGGGTAGACGGCACTTCACCTCCCTCAGCCTGAAATCGCTTCTTGCTACAAACCGCCATTAAGGAAACCACACTGCACTGAGGTGCTCTGCACAGAATACCGGTTGTCAGGGACTAGTGGTATGAAGCAGGATATGCCAGAACCAGCTTAGCTACAACATAGTTATTCGTCGTGCAGATTTCTGTGCTAGATATCAGTGATGCAGAGAAGCCATTTCTAGGTGTAGTGCAAAGTGAGATCTGTGGTGTGCTGTGCACACTTTCGCTTTAGCTTTAGGTGCACTGCAGTGCTCTTCGCTATGCATAGTGGAAAGAGTGTATGGTATGCTTTCAAGAAGCAGAGAATATTGCTATGGTAGAGAGGTTTTAGAAGAAAAGTGCACATGCCAGGCGTGTTTTGGCAGTAGCAGAACTTCCCAGCAGAGTGTTCTGTGAGAGGGGTAGACGGCACTTCACCTCCCTCAGCCTGAAATCGCTTCTTGCTACAAACCGCCATTAAGGAAACCACACTGCACTGAGGTGCTCTGCACAGAATACCGGTTGTCAGGGACTAGTGGTATGAAGCAGGATATGCCAGAACCAGCTTAGCTACAACATAGTTATTCGTCGTGCAGATTTCTGTGCTAGATATCAGTGATGCAGAGAAGCCATTTCTAGGTGTAGTGCAAAGTGAGATCTGTGGTGTGCTGTGCACACTTTCGCTTTAGCTTTAGGTGCACTGCAGTGCTCTTCGCTATGCATAGTGGAAAGAGTGTATGGTATGCTTTCAAGAAGCAGAGAATATTGCTATGGTAGAGAGGTTTTAGAAGAAAAGTGCACATGCCAGGCGTGTTTTGGCAGTAGCAGAACTTCCCAGCAGAGTGTTCTGTGAGAGGGGTAGACGGCACTTCACCTCCCTCAGCCTGAAATCGCTTCTTGCTACAAACCGCCATTAAGGAAACCACACTGCACTGAGGTGCTCTGCACAGAATACCGGTTGTCAGGGACTAGTGGTATGAAGCAGGATATGCCAGAACCAGCTTAGCTACAACATAGTTATTCGTCGTGCAGATTTCTGTGCTAGATATCAGTGATGCAGAGAAGCCATTTCTAGGTGTAGTGCAAAGTGAGATCTGTGGTGTGCTGTGCACACTTCGCTTTAGCTTTAGGTGCACTGCAGTGCTCTTCGCTATGCATAGTGGAAAGAGTGTATGGTATGCTTTCAAGAAGCAGAGAATATTGCTATGGTAGAGAGGTTTTAGAAGAAAAGTGCACATGCCAGGCGTGTTTTGGCAGTAGCAGAACTTCCCAGCAGAGTGTTCTGTGAGAGGGGTAGACGGCACTTCACCTCCCTCAGCCTGAAATCGCTTCTTGCTACAAACCGCCATTAAGGAAACCACACTGCACTGAGGTGCTCTGCACAGAACACCGGTTGTCAGGGACTAGTGGTATGAAGCAGGATATGCCAGAACCAGCTTAGCTACAACATAGTTATTCGTCGTGCAGATTTCTGTGCTAGATATCAGTGATGCAGAGAAGCCATTTCTAGGTGTAGTGCAAAGTGAGATCTGTGGTGTGCTGTGCACACTTTCGCTTTAGCTTTAGGTGCACTGCAGTGCTCTTCGCTATGCATAGTGGAAAGAGTGTATGGTATGCTTTCAAGAAGCAGAGAATATTGCTATGGTAGAGAGGTTTTAGAAGAAAAGTGCACATGCCAGGCGTGTTTTGGCAGTAGCAGAACTTCCCAGCAGAGTGTTCTGTGAGAGGGGTAGACGGCACTTCACCTCCTCAGCCTGAAATCGCTTCTTGCTACAAACCGCCATTAAGGAAACCACACTGCACTGAGGTGCTCTGCACAGAATACCGGTTGTCAGGGACTAGTGGTATGAAGCAGGATATGCCAGAACCAGCTTAGCTACAACATAGTTATTCGTCGTGCAGATTTCTGTGCTAGATATCAGTGATGCAGAGAGCCATTTCTAGGTGTAGTGCAAAGTGAGATCTGTGGTGTGCTGTGCACACTTTCGCTTTAGCTTTAGGTGCACTGCAGTGCTCTTCGCTATGCATAGTGGAAAGAGTGTATGGTATGCTTTCAAGAAGCAGAGAATATTGCTATGGTAGAGGTTTTAGAAGAAAAGTGCACATGCCAGGCGTGTTTTGGCAGTAGCAGAACTTCCCAGCAGAGTGTTCTGTGAGAGGGGTAGACGGCACTTCACCTCCCTCAGCCTGAAATCGCTTCTTGCTACAAACCGCCATTAAGGAAACCACACTGCACTGAGGTGCTCTGCACAGAATACCGGTTGTCAGGGACTAGTGGTATGAAGCAGGATATGCCAGAACCAGCTTAGCTACAACATAGTTATTCGTCGTGCAGATTTCTGTGCTAGATATCAGTGATGCAGAGAAGCCATTTCTAGGTGTAGTGCAAAGTGAGATCTGTGGTGTGCTGTGCACACTTCGCTTAGCTTTAGGTGCACTGCAGTGCTCTTACGCTATGCATAGTGGAAAGAGTGTATGGTATGCTTTCAAGAAGCAGAGAATATTGCTATGGTAGAGAGGTTTTAGAAGAAAAGTGCACATGCCAGGCGTGTTTTGGCAGTAGCAGAACTTCCCAGCAGAGTGTTCTGTGAGAGGGTAGACGGCACTTCACCTCCCTCAGCCAGAAATCGCTTCTTGCTACAAACCGCCATTAAGGAAACCACACTGCACTGAGGTGCTCTGCACAGAATACCGGTTGTCAGGGACTAGTGGTATGAAGCAGGATATGCCAGAACCAGCTTAGCTACAACATAGTTATTCGTCGTGCAGATTTCTGTGCTAGATATCAGTGATGCAGAGAAGCCATTTCTAGGTGTAGTGCAAAGTGAGATCTGTGGTGTGCTGTGCACACTTTAGCTTTAGCTTTAGGTGCACTGCAGTGCTCTTCGCTATGCATAGTGGAAAGAGTGTATGGTATGCTTTCAAGAAGCAGAGAATATTGCTATGGTAGAGAGGTTTTAGAAGAAAAGTGCACATGCCAGGCGTGTTTTGGCAGTAGCAGAACTTCCCAGCAGAGTGTTCTGTGAGAGGGGTAGACGGCACTTCACCTCCCTCAGCCAGAAATCGCTTCTTGCTACAAACCGCCATTAAGGAAACCACACTGCACTGAGGTGCTCTGCACAGAATACCGGTTGTCAGGGACTAGTGGTATGAAGCAGGATATGCCAGAACCAGCTTAGCTACAACATAGTTATTCGTCGTGCAGATTTCTGTGCTAGATATCAGTGATGCAGAGAAGCCATTTCTAGGTGTAGTGCAAAGTGAGATCTGTGGTGTGCTGTGCACACTTTCGCTTTAGCTTTAGGTGCACTGCAGTGCTCTTCGCTATGCATAGTGGAAAGAGTGTATGGTATGCTTTCAAGAAGCAGAGAATATTGCTATGGTAGAGAGGTTTTAGAAGAAAAGTGCACATGCCAGGCGTGTTTTGGCAGTAGCAGAACTTCCCAGCAGAGTGTTCTGTGAGAGGGGTAGACGGCACTTCACCTCCCTCAGCCTGAAATCGCTTCTTGCTACAAACCGCCATTAAGGAAACCACACTGCACTGAGGTGCTCTGCACAGAATACCGGTTGTCAGGGACTAGTGGTATGAAGCAGGATATGCCAGAACCAGCTTAGCTACAACATAGTTATTCGTCGTGCAGATTTCTGTGCTAGATATCAGTGATGCAGAGAAGCCATTTCTAGGTGTAGTGCAAAGTGAGATCTGTGGTGTGCTGTGCACACTTTAGCTTTAGCTTTAGGTGCACTGCAGTGCTCTTCGCTATGCATAGTGGAAAGAGTGTATGGTATGCTTTCAAGAAGCAGAGAATATTGCTATGGTAGAGAGGTTTTAGAAGAAAAGTGCACATGCCAGGCGTGTTTTGGCAGTAGCAGAACTTCCCAGCAGAGTGTTCTGTGAGAGGGGTAGACGGCACTTCACCTCCCTCAGCCTGAAATCGCTTCTTGCTACAAACCGCCATTAAGGAAACCACACTGCACTGAGGTGCTCTGCACAGAATACCGGTTGTCAGGGACTAGTGGTATGAAGCAGGATATGCCAGAACCAGCTTAGCTACAACATAGTTATTCGTCGTGCAGATTTCTGTGCTAGATATCAGTGATGCAGAGAAGCCATTTCTAGGTGTAGTGCAAAGTGAGATCTGTGGTGTGCTGTGCACACTTTCGCTTTAGCTTTAGGTGCACTGCAGTGCTCTTCGCTATGCATAGTGGAAAGAGTGTATGGTATGCTTTCAAGAAGCAGAGAATATTGCTATGGTAGAGAGGTTTTAGAAGAAAAGTGCACATGCCAGGCGTGTTTTGGCAGTAGCAGAACTTCCCAGCAGAGTGTTCTGTGAGAGGGGTGAGACGGCACTTCACCTCCCTCAGCCTGAAATCGCTTCTTGCTACAAACCGCCATTAAGGAAACCACACTGCACTGAGGTGCTCTGCACAGAACACCGGTTGTCAGGGACTAGTGGTATGAAGCAGGATATGCCAGAACCAGCTTAGCTACAACATAGTTATTCGTCGTGCAGATTTCTGTGCTAGATATCAGTGATGCAGAGAAGCCATTTCTAGGTGTAGTGCAAAGTGAGATCTGTGGTGTGCTGTGCACACTTTCGCTTTAGCTTTAGGTGCACTGCAGTGCTCTTCGCTATGCATAGTGGAAAGAGTGTATGGTATGCTTTCAAGAAGCAGAGAATATTGCTATGGTAGAGAGGTTTTAGAAGAAAAGTGCACATGCCAGGCGTGTTTTGGCAGTAGCAGAACTTCCCAGCAGAGTGTTCTGTGAGAGGGGTGAGACGGCACTTCACCTCCCTCAGCCTGAAATCGCTTCTTGCTACAAACCGCCATTAAGGAAACCACACTGCACTGAGGTGCTCTGCACAGAATACCGGTTGTCAGGGACTAGTGGTATGAAGCAGGATATGCCAGAACCAGCTTAGCTACAACATAGTTATTCGTCGTGCAGATTTCTGTGCTAGATATCAGTGATGCAGAGAAGCCATTTCTAGGTGTAGTGCAAAGTGAGATCTGTGGTGTGCTGTGCACACTTTCGCTTCAGCTTTAGGTGCACTGCAGTGCTCTTCGCTATGCATAGTGGAAAGAGTGTATGGTATGCTTTCAAGAAGCAGAGAATATTGCTATGGTAGAGAGGTTTTAGAAGAAAAGTGCACATGCCAGGCGTGTTTTGGCAGTAGCAGAACTTCCCAGCAGAGTGTTCTGTGAGAGGGTGAAACGGCACTTCACCTCCCTCAGCCTGAAATCGCTTCTTGCTACAAACCGCC
This sequence comes from Luscinia luscinia, assembly GCA_034336685.1. NCBI lineage: Eukaryota > Metazoa > Chordata > Aves > Passeriformes > Muscicapidae > Luscinia > Luscinia luscinia. Next base: position 13,686 of record JAKWBO010000445.1, read on the forward strand.
ATTAAGGAAACCACACTGCACTGAGGTGCTCTGCACAGAACACCGGTTGTCAGGGACTAGTGGTATGAAGCAGGATATGCCAGAACCAGCTTAGCTACAACATAGTTATTCGTCGTGCAGATTTCTGTGCTGAATATCAGTGATGCAGAGAAGCCATTTCTAGGTGTAGTGCAAAGTGAGATCTGTGGTGTGCTGTGCACACTTTCGCTTCAGCTTTAGGTGCACTGCAGTGCTCTTCGCTATGCATAGTGGAAAGAGTGTATGGTATGCTTTCAAGAAGCAGAGAATATTGCTATGGTAGAGAGGTTTTAGAAGAAAAGTGCACATGCCAGGCGTGTTTTGGCAGTAGCAGAACTTCCCAGCAGAGTGTTCTGTGAGAGGGGTAGACGGCACTTCACCTCCCTCAGCCTGAAATCGCTTCTTGCTACAAACCGCCATTAAGGAAACCACACTGCACTGAGGTGCTCTGCACAGAACACCGGTTGTCAGGGACTAGTGGTATGAAGCAGGATATGCCAGAACCAGCTTAGCTACAACATAGTTATTCGTCGTGCAGATTTCTGTGCTAGATATCAGTGATGCAGAGAAGCCATTTCTAGGTGTAGTGCAAAGTGAGATCTGTGGTGTGCTGTGCACACTTTCGCACTAGCTTTAGGTGCACTGCAGTGCTCTTCGCTATGCATAGTGGAAAGAGTGTATGGTATGCTTTCAAGAAGCAGAGAATATTGCTATGGTAGAGAGGTTTTAGAAGAAAAGTGCACATGCCAGGCGTGTTTTGGCAGTAGCAGAACTTCCCAGCAGAGTGTTCTGTGAGAGGGGTGAGACGGCACTTCACCTCCCTCAGCCTGAAATCGCTTCTTGCTACAAACCGCCATTAAGGAAACCACACTGCACTGAGGTGCTCTGCACAGAATACCGGTTGTCAGGGACTAGTGGTATGAAGCAGGATATGCCAGAACCAGCTTAGCTACAACATAGTTATTCGTCGTGCAGATTTCTGTGCTAGATATCAGTGATGCAGAGAAGCCATTTCTAGGTGTAGTGCAAAGTGAGATCTGTGGTGTGCTGTGCACACTTTCGCACTAGCTTTAGGTGCACTGCAGTGCTCTTCGCTATGCATAGTGGAAAGAGTGTATGGTATGCTTTCAAGAAGCAGAGAATATTGCTATGGTAGAGAGGTTTTAGAAGAAAAGTGCACATGCCAGGCGTGTTTTGGCAGTAGCAGAACTTCCCAGCAGAGTGTTCTGTGAGAGGGGTGAGACGGCACTTCACCTCCCTCAGCCTGAAATCGCTTCTTGCTACAAACCGCCATTAAGGAAACCACACTGCACTGAGGTGCTCTGCACAGAACACCGGTTGTCAGGGACTAGTGGTATGAAGCAGGATATGCCAGAACCAGCTTAGCTACAACATAGTTATTCGTCGTGCAGATTTCTGTGCTAGATATCAGTGATGCAGAGAAGCCATTTCTAGGTGTAGTGCAAAGTGAGATCTGTGGTGTGCTGTGCACACTTTCGCTTAGCTTTAGGTGCACTGCAGTGCTCTTCGCTATGCATAGTGGAAAGAGTGTATGGTATGCTTTCAAGAAGCAGAGAATATTGCTATGGTAGAGAGGTTTTAGAAGAAAAGTGCACATGCCAGGCGTGTTTTGGCAGTAGCAGAACTTCCCAGCAGAGTGTTCTGTGAGAGGGGTAGACGGCACTTCACCTCCCTCAGCCTGAAATCGCTTCTTGCTACAAACCGCCATTAAGGAAACCACACTGCACTGAGGTGCTCTGCACAGAATACCGGTTGTCAGGGACTAGTGGTATGAAGCAGGATATGCCAGAACCAGCTTAGCTACAACATAGTTATTCGTCGTGCAGATTTCTGTGCTAGATATCAGTGATGCAGAGAAGCCATTTCTAGGTGTAGTGCAAAGTGAGATCTGTGGTGTGCTGTGCACACTTTCAGCTTAGCTTTAGGTGCACTGCAGTGCTCTTCGCTATGCATAGTGGAAAGAGTGTATGGTATGCTTTCAAGAAGCAGAGAATATTGCTATGGTAGAGAGGTTTTAGAAGAAAAGTGCACATGCCAGGCGTGTTTTGGCAGTAGCAGAACTTCCCAGCAGAGTGTTCTGTGAGAGGGTAGACGGCACTTCACCTCCCTCAGCCTGAAATCGCTTCTTGCTACAAACCGCCATTAAGGAAACCACACTGCACTGAGGTGCTCTGCACAGAATACCGGTTGTCAGGGACTAGTGGTATGAAGCAGGATATGCCAGAACCAGCTTAGCTACAACATAGTTATTCGTCGTGCAGATTTCTGTGCTAGATATCAGTGATGCAGAGAAGCCATTTCTAGGTGTAGTGCAAAGTGAGATCTGTGGTGTGCTGTGCACACTTTAGCACTAGCTTTAGGTGCACTGCAGTGCTCTTCGCTATGCATAGTGGAAAGAGTGTATGGTATGCTTTCAAGAAGCAGAGAATATTGCTATGGTAGAGAGGTTTTAGAAGAAAAGTGCACATGCCAGGCGTGTTTTGGCAGTAGCAGAACTTCCCAGCAGAGTGTTCTGTGAGAGGGGTAGACGGCACTTCACCTCCCTCAGCCTGAAATCGCTTCTTGCTACAAACCGCCATTAAGGAAACCACACTGCACTGAGGTGCTCTGCACAGAACACCGGTTGTCAGGGACTAGTGGTATGAAGCAGGATATGCCAGAACCAGCTTAGCTACAACATAGTTATTCGTCGTGCAGATTTCTGTGCTAGATATCAGTGATGCAGAGAAGCCATTTCTAGGTGTAGTGCAAAGTGAGATCTGTGGTGTGCTGTGCACACTTTCGCTTTAGCTTTAGGTGCACTGCAGTGCTCTTCGCTATGCATAGTGGAAAGAGTGTATGGTATGCTTTCAAGAAGCAGAGAATATTGCTATGGTAGAGAGGTTTTAGAAGAAAAGTGCACATGCCAGGCGTGTTTTGGCAGTAGCAGAACTTCCCAGCAGAGTGTTCTGTGAGAGGGGTAGACGGCACTTCACCTCCCTCAGCCTGAAATCGCTTCTTGCTACAAACCGCCATTAAGGAAACCACACTGCACTGAGGTGCTCTGCACAGAACACCGGTTGTCAGGGACTAGTGGTATGAAGCAGGATATGCCAGAACCAGCTTAGCTACAACATAGTTATTCGTCGTGCAGATTTCTGTGCTAGATATCAGTGATGCAGAGAAGCCATTTCTAGGTGTAGTGCAAAGTGAGATCTGTGGTGTGCTGTGCACACTTTAGCTTTAGCTTTAGGTGCACTGCAGTGCTCTTCGCTATGCATAGTGGAAAGAGTGTATGGTATGCTTTCAAGAAGCAGAGAATATTGCTATGGTAGAGAGGTTTTAGAAGAAAAGTGCACATGCCAGGCGTGTTTTGGCAGTAGCAGAACTTCCCAGCAGAGTGTTCTGTGAGAGGGGTAGACGGCACTTCACCTCCCTCAGCCTGAAATCGCTTCTTGCTACAAACCGCCATTAAGGAAACCACACTGCACTGAGGTGCTCTGCACAGAACACCGGTTGTCAGGGACTAGTGGTATGAAGCAGGATATGCCAGAACCAGCTTAGCTACAACATAGTTATTCGTCGTGCAGATTTCTGTGCTAGATATCAGTGATGCAGAGAAGCCATTTCTAGGTGTAGTGCAAAGTGAGATCTGTGGTGTGCTGTGCACACTTTACGCTTAGCTTTAGGTGCACTGCAGTGCTCTTCGCTATGCATAGTGGAAAGAGTGTATGGTATGCTTTCAAGAAGCAGAGAATATTGCTATGGTAGAGAGGTTTTAGAAGAAAAGTGCACATGCCAGGCGTGTTTTGGCAGTAGCAGAACTTCCCAGCAGAGTGTTCTGTGAGAGGGGGTAGACGGCACTTCACCTCCCTCAGCCTGAAATCGCTTCTTGCTACAAACCGCCATTAGAAACCACACTGCACTGAGGTGCTCTGCACAGAACACCGGTTGTCAGGGACTAGTGGTATGAAGCAGGATATGCCAGAACCAGCTTAGCTACAACATAGTTATTCGTCGTGCAGATTTCTGTGCTAGATATCAGTGATGCAGAGAAGCCATTTCTAGGTGTAGTGCAAAGTGAGATCTGTGGTGTGCTGTGCACACTTTCGCTTTAGCTTTAGGTGCACTGCAGTGCTCTTCGCTATGCATAGTGGAAAGAGTGTATGGTATGCTTTCAAGAAGCAGAGAATATTGCTATGGTAGAGAGGTTTTAGAAGAAAAGTGCACATGCCAGGCGTGTTTGGCAGTAGCAGAACTTCCCAGCAGAGTGTTCTGTGAGAGGGGTAGACGGCACTTCACCTCCCTCAGCCTGAAATCGCTTCTTGCTACAAACCGCCATTAAGGAAACCACACTGCACTGAGGTGCTCTGCACAGAATACCGGTTGTCAGGGACTAGTGGTATGAAGCAGGATATGCCAGAACCAGCTTAGCTACAACATAGTTATTCGTCGTGCAGATTTCTGTGCTAGATATCAGTGATGCAGAGAAGCCATTTCTAGGTGTAGTGCAAAGTGAGATCTGTGGTGTGCTGTGCACACTTTCGCTTTAGCTTTAGGTGCACTGCAGTGCTCTTCGCTATGCATAGTGGAAAGAGTGTATGGTATGCTTTCAAGAAGCAGAGAATATTGCTATGGTAGAGAGGTTTTAGAAGAAAAGTGCACATGCCAGGCGTGTTTTGGCAGTAGCAGAACTTCCCAGCAGAGTGTTCTGTGAGAGGGGTAGACGGCACTTCACCTCCCTCAGCCTGAAATCGCTTCTTGCTACAAACCGCCATTAAGGAAACCACACTGCACTGAGGTGCTCTGCACAGAACACCGGTTGTCAGGGACTAGTGGTATGAAGCAGGATATGCCAGAACCAGCTTAGCTACAACATAGTTATTCGTCGTGCAGATTTCTGTGCTAGATATCAGTGATGCAGAGAAGCCATTTCTAGGTGTAGTGCAAAGTGAGATCTGTGGTGTGCTGTGCACACTTTCGCTTTAGCTTTAGGTGCACTGCAGTGCTCTTCGCTATGCATAGTGGAAAGAGTGTATGGTATGCTTTCAAGAAGCAGAGAATATTGCTATGGTAGAGAGGTTTTAGAAGAAAAGTGCACATGCCAGGCGTGTTTTGGCAGTAGCAGAACTTCCCAGCAGAGTGTTCTGTGAGAGGGTGAGACGGCACTTCACCTCCCTCAGCCTGAAATCGCTTCTTGCTACAAACCGCCATTAAGGAAACCACACTGCACTGAGGTGCTCTGCACAGAATACCGGTTGTCAGGGACTAGTGGTATGAAGCAGGATATGCCAGAACCAGCTTAGCTACAACATAGTTATTCGTCGTGCAGATTTCTGTGCTAGATATCAGTGATGCAGAGAAGCCATTTCTAGGTGTAGTGCAAAGTGAGATCTGTGGTGTGCTGTGCACACTTTCAGCTTTAGCTTTAGGTGCACTGCAGTGCTCTTCGCTATGCATAGTGGAAAGAGTGTATGGTATGCTTTCAAGAAGCAGAGAATATTGCTATGGTAGAGAGGTTTTAGAAGAAAAGTGCACATGCCAGGCGTGTTTTGGCAGTAGCAGAACTTCCCAGCAGAGTGTTCTGTGAGAGGGGTAGACGGCACTTCACCTCCCTCAGCCTGAAATCGCTTCTTGCTACAAACCGCCATTAAGGAAACCACACTGCACTGAGGTGCTCTGCACAGAACACCGGTTGTCAGGGACTAGTGGTATGAAGCAGGATATGCCAGAACCAGCTTAGCTACAACATAGTTATTCGTCGTGCAGATTTCTGTGCTAGATATCAGTGATGCAGAGAAGCCATTTCTAGGTGTAGTGCAAAGTGAGATCTGTGGTGTGCTGTGCACACTTTCGCTTTAGCTTTAGGTGCACTGCAGTGCTCTTCGCTATGCATAGTGGAAAGAGTGTATGGTATGCTTTCAAGAAGCAGAGAATATTGCTATGGTAGAGAGGTTTTAGAAGAAAAGTGCACATGCCAGGCGTGTTTTGGCAGTAGCAGAACTTCCCAGCAGAGTGTTCTGTGAGAGGGGTAGACGGCACTTCACCTCCCTCAGCCTGAAATCGCTTCTTGCTACAAACCGCCATTAAGGAAACCACACTGCACTGAGGTGCTCTGCACAGAATACCGGTTGTCAGGGACTAGTGGTATGAAGCAGGATATGCCAGAACCAGCTTAGCTACAACATAGTTATTCGTCGTGCAGATTTCTGTGCTAGATATCAGTGATGCAGAGAAGCCATTTCTAGGTGTAGTGCAAAGTGAGATCTGTGGTGTGCTGTGCACACTTTCGCTTTAGCTTTAGGTGCACTGCAGTGCTCTTCGCTATGCATAGTGGAAAGAGTGTATGGTATGCTTTCAAGAAGCAGAGAATATTGCTATGGTAGAGAGGTTTTAGAAGAAAAGTGCACATGCCAGGCGTGTTTTGGCAGTAGCAGAACTTCCCAGCAGAGTGTTCTGTGAGAGGGGTAGACGGCACTTCACCTCCCTCAGCCTGAAATCGCTTCTTGCTACAAACCGCCATTAAGGAAACCACACTGCACTGAGGTGCTCTGCACAGAATACCGGTTGTCAGGGACTAGTGGTATGAAGCAGGATATGCCAGAACCAGCTTAGCTACAACATAGTTATTTGTCGTGCAGATTTCTGTGCTAGATATCAGTGATGCAGAGAAGCCATTTCTAGGTGTAGTGCAAAGTGAGATCTGTGGTGTGCTGTGCACACTTTCGCTTTAGCTTTAGGTGCACTGCAGTGCTCTTCGCTATGCATAGTGGAAAGAGTGTATGGTATGCTTTCAAGAAGCAGAGAATATTGCTATGGTAGAGAGGTTTTAGAAGAAAAGTGCACATGCCAGGCGTGTTTTGGCAGTAGCAGAACTTCCCAGCAGAGTGTTCTGTGAGAGGGGTAGACGGCACTTCACCTCCCTCAGCCTGAAATCGCTTCTTGCTACAAACCGCCATTAAGGAAACCACACTGCACTGAGGTGCTCTGCACAGAATACCGGTTGTCAGGGACTAGTGGTATGAAGCAGGATATGCCAGAACCAGCTTAGCTACAACATAGTTATTCGTCGTGCAGATTTCTGTGCTAGATATCAGTGATGCAGAGAAGCCATTTCTAGGTGTAGTGCAAAGTGAGATCTGTGGTGTGCTGTGCACACTTTCGCTTTAGCTTTAGGTGCACTGCAGTGCTCTTCGCTATGCATAGTGGAAAGAGTGTATGGTATGCTTTCAAGAAGCAGAGAATATTGCTATGGTAGAGAGGTTTTAGAAGAAAAGTGCACATGCCAGGCGTGTTTTGGCAGTAGCAGAACTTCCCAGCAGAGTGTTCTGTGAGAGGGGTAGACGGCACTTCACCTCCCTCAGCCTGAAATCGCTTCTTGCTACAAACCGCCATTAAGGAAACCACACTGCACTGAGGTGCTCTGCACAGAATACCGGTTGTCAGGGACTAGTGGTATGAAGCAGGATATGCCAGAACCAGCTTAGCTACAACATAGTTATTCGTCGTGCAGATTTCTGTGCTAGATATCAGTGATGCAGAGAAGCCATTTCTAGGTGTAGTGCAAAGTGAGATCTGTGGTGTGCTGTGCACACTTTCGCTTTAGCTTTAGGTGCACTGCAGTGCTCTTCGCTATGCATAGTGGAAAGAGTGTATGGTATGCTTTCAAGAAGCAGAGAATATTGCTATGGTAGAGAGGTTTTAGAAGAAAAGTGCACATGCCAGGCGTGTTTTGGCAGTAGCAGAACTTCCCAGCAGAGTGTTCTGTGAGAGGGGTAGACGGCACTTCACCTCCCTCAGCCTGAAATCGCTTCTTGCTACAAACCGCCATTAAGGAAACCACACTGCACTGAGGTGCTCTGCACAGAATACCGGTTGTCAGGGACTAGTGGTATGAAGCAGGATATGCCAGAACCAGCTTAGCTACAACATAGTTATTCGTCGTGCAGATTTCTGTGCTAGATATCAGTGATGCAGAGAAGCCATTTCTAGGTGTAGTGCAAAGTGAGATCTGTGGTGTGCTGTGCACACTTTCGCTTTAGCTTTAGGTGCACTGCAGTGCTCTTCGCTATGCATAGTGGAAAGAGTGTATGGTATGCTTTCAAGAAGCAGAGAATATTGCTATGGTAGAGAGGTTTTAGAAGAAAAGTGCACATGCCAGGCGTGTTTTGGCAGTAGCAGAACTTCCCAGCAGAGTGTTCTGTGAGAGGGGTAGACGGCACTTCACCTCCCTCAGCCTGAAATCGCTTCTTGCTACAAACCGCCATTAAGGAAACCACACTGCACTGAGGTGCTCTGCACAGAATACCGGTTGTCAGGGACTAGTGGTATGAAGCAGGATATGCCAGAACCAGCTTAGCTACAACATAGTTATTCGTCGTGCAGATTTCTGTGCTAGATATCAGTGATGCAGAGAAGCCATTTCTAGGTGTAGTGCAAAGTGAGATCTGTGGTGTGCTGTGCACACTTTCGCTTAGCTTTAGGTGCACTGCAGTGCTCTTCGCTATGCATAGTGGAAAGAGTGTATGGTATGCTTTCAAGAAGCAGAGAATATTGCTATGGTAGAGAGGTTTTAGAAGAAAAGTGCACATGCCAGGCGTGTTTTGGCAGTAGCAGAACTTCCCAGCAGAGTGTTCTGTGAGAGGGGTAGACGGCACTTCACCTCCCTCAGCCTGAAATCGCTTCTTGCTACAAACCGCCATTAAGGAAACCACACTGCACTGAGGTGCTCTGCACAGAATACCGGTTGTCAGGGACTAGTGGTATGAAGCAGGATAGCCAGAACCAGCTTAGCTACAACATAGTTATTTGTCGTGCAGATTTCTGTGCTAGATATCAGTGATGCAGAGAAGCCATTTCTAGGTGTAGTGCAAAGTGAGATCTGTGGTGTGCTGTGCACACTTTCGCTTTAGCTTTAGGTGCACTGCAGTGCTCTTCGCTATGCATAGTGGAAAGAGTGTATGGTATGCTTTCAAGAAGCAGAGAATATTGCTATGGTAGAGAGGTTTTAGAAGAAAAGTGCACATGCCAGGCGTGTTTTGGCAGTAGCAGAACTTCCCAGCAGAGTGTTCTGTGAGAGGGGTAGACGGCACTTCACCTCCCTCAGCCTGAAATCGCTTCTTGCTACAAACCGCCATTAAGGAAACCACACTGCACTGAGGTGCTCTGCACAGAATACCGGTTGTCAGGGACTAGTGGTATGAAGCAGGATATGCCAGAACCAGCTTAGCTACAACATAGTTATTCGTCGTGCAGATTTCTGTGCTAGATATCAGTGATGCAGAGAAGCCATTTCTAGGTGTAGTGCAAAGTGAGATCTGTGGTGTGCTGTGCACACTTTCGCTTTAGCTTTAGGTGCACTGCAGTGCTCTTCGCTATGCATAGTGGAAAGAGTGTATGGTATGCTTTCAAGAAGCAGAGAATATTGCTATGGTAGAGAGGTTTTAGAAGAAAAGTGCACATGCCAGGCGTGTTTTGGCAGTAGCAGAACTTGCCAGCAGAGTGTTCTGTGAGAGGGGTAGACGGCACTTCACCTCCCTCAGCCTGAAATCGCTTCTTGCTACAAACCGCCATTAAGGAAACCACACTGCACTGAGGTGCTCTGCACAGAATACCGGTTGTCAGGGACTAGTGGTATGAAGCAGGATATGCCAGAACCAGCTTAGCTACAACATAGTTATTCGTCGTGCAGATTTCTGTGCTAGATATCAGTGATGCAGAGAAGCCATTTCTAGGTGTAGTGCAAAGTGAGATCTGTGGTGTGCTGTGCACACTTTCGCTTTAGCTTTAGGTGCACTGCAGTGCTCTTCGCTATGCATAGTGGAAAGAGTGTATGGTATGCTTTCAAGAAGCAGAGAATATTGCTATGGTAGAGAGGTTTTAGAAGAAAAGTGCACATGCCAGGCGTGTTTTGGCAGTAGCAGAACTTCCCAGCAGAGTGTTCTGTGAGAGGGGTAGACGGCACTTCACCTCCCTCAGCCAGAAATCGCTTCTTGCTACAAACCGCGATTAAGGAAACCACACTGCACTGAGGTGCTCTGCACAGAATACCGGTTGTCAGGGACTAGTGGTATGAAGCAGGATATGCCAGAACCAGCTTAGCTACAACATAGTTATTCGTCGTGCAGATTTCTGTGCTAGATATCAGTGATGCAGAGAAGCCATTTCTAGGTGTAGTGCAAAGTGAGATCTGTGGTGTGCTGTGCACACTTTCGCTTTAGCTTTAGGTGCACTGCAGTGCTCTTCGCTATGCATAGTGGAAAGAGTGTATGGTATGCTTTCAAGAAGCAGAGAATATTGCTATGGTAGAGAGGTTTTAGAAGAAAAGTGCACATGCCAGGCGTGTTTTGGCAGTAGCAGAACTTCCCAGCAGAGTGTTCTGTGAGAGGGGTAGACGGCACTTCACCTCCCTCAGCCTGAAATCGCTTCTTGCTACAAACCGCCATTAAGGAAACCACACTGCACTGAGGTGCTCTGCACAGAATACCGGTTGTCAGGGACTAGTGGTATGAAGCAGGATAGGCCAGAACCAGCTTAGCTACAACATAGTTATTCGTCGTGCAGATTTCTGTGCTAGATATCAGTGATGCAGAGAAGCCATTTCTAGGTGTAGTGCAAAGTGAGATCTGTGGTGTGCTGTGCACACTTTCGCTTTAGCTTTAGGTGCACTGCAGTGCTCTTCGCTATGCATAGTGGAAAGAGTGTATGGTATGCTTTCAAGAAGCAGAGAATATTGCTATGGTAGAGAGGTTTTAGAAGAAAAGTGCACATGCCAGGCGTGTTTTGGCAGTAGCAGAACTTCCCAGCAGAGTGTTCTGTGAGAGGGGTAGACGGCACTTCACCTCCCTCAGCCTGAAATCGCTTCTTGCTACAAACCGCGATTAGGGAAACCACACTGCACTGAGGTGCTCTGCACAGAACACCGGTTGTCAGGGACTAGTGCAACGAAGCAGGACTGGCTAGAACCAGCTTAGCTACAACATAGTTATTCGTCGTGCAGATTTCTGTGCTAGATATCAGTGATGCAGAGAAGCCATTTCTAGGTGTAGTGCAAAGTGAGATCTGTGGTGTGCTGTGCACACTTTCGCTTTAGCTTTAGGTGCACTGCAGTGCTCTTCGCTATGCATAGTGGAAAGAGTGTATGGTATGCTTTCAAGAAGCAGAGAATATTGCTATGGTAGAGAGGTTTTAGAAGAAAAGTGCACATGCCAGGCGTGTTTTGGCAGTAGCAGAACTTCCCAGCAGAGTGTTCTGTGAGAGGGGTAGACGGCACTTCACCTCCCTCAGCCTGAAATCGCTTCTTGCTACAAACCGCCATTAAGGAATCCACACTGCACTGAAGTGCTCTGCACAGAATACCGGTTGTCAGGGACTAGTGGTATGAAGCAGGATAGGCCAGAACCAGCTTTACTACAACATAGTTATTTCTCGTGCAGATTTCAGTCCTAGATATCAGTGATGCAGAGAAGCCATTTCTAGGTGTAGTGCAAAGTGAGATCTGTGGTGTGCTGTGCACACTTTCGCTTTAGCTTTAGGTGCACTGCAGTGCTCTTCGCTATGCATAGTGGAAAGAGTGTATGGTATGCTTTCAAGAAGCAGAGAATATTGCTATGGTAGAGAGGTTTTAGAAGAAAAGTGCACATGCCAGGCGTGTTTTGGCAGTAGCAGAACTTCCCAGCAGAGTGTTCTGTGAGAGGGGTAGACGGCACTTCACCTCCCTCAGCCTGAAATCGCTTCTTGCTACAAACCGCCATTAAGGAAACCACACTGCACTGAAGTGCTCTGCACAGAATACCGGTTGTCAGGGACTAGTGAAATGAAGCAGGACATGGCCAGAACCAGCTTAGCTACAACATAGTTATTCGTCGTGCAGATTTCTGTGCTAGATATCAGTGATGCAGAGAAGCCATTTCTAGGTGTAGTGCAAAGTGAGATCTGTGGTGTGCTGTGCACACTTTCGCTTTAGCTTTAGGTGCACTGCAGTGCTCTTCGCTATGCATAGTGGAAAGAGTGTATGGTATGCTTTCAAGAAGCAGAGAATATTGCTATGGTAGAGAGGTTTTAGAAGAAACGTGCACATGCCAGGCGTGTTTTGGCAGTAGCAGAACTTGCCAGCAGAGTGTTCTGTGAGAGGGGTAGACGGCACTTCACCTCCCTCAGCCTGAAATCGCTTCTTGCTACAAACCGCCATTAAGGAAACCACACTGCACTGAGGTGCTCTGCACAGAATACCGGTTGTCAGGGACTAGTGGTATGAAGCAGGATATGCCAGAACCAGCTTAGCTACAACATAGTTATTCGTCGTGCAGATTTCTGTGCTAGATATCAGTGATGCAGAGAAGCCATTTCTAGGTGTAGTGCAAAGTGAGATCTGTGGTGTGCTGTGCACACTTTCGCTTTAGCTTTAGGTGCACTGCAGTGCTCTTCGCTATGCATAGTGGAAAGAGTGTATGGTATGCTTTCAAGAAGCAGAGAATATTGCTATGGTAGAGAGGTTTTAGAAGAAAAGTGCACATGCCAGGCGTGTTTTGGCAGTAGCAGAACTTCCCAGCAGAGTGTTCTGTGAGAGGGGTAGACGGCACTTCACCTCCCTTAGACAGAAATCGCTTCTTGCTACAAACCGCGATTAGGGATACCACACTGCACTGAGGTGCTCTGCACAGAATACCGGTTGTCAGGGAGTAGTGGTATGAAGCAGGATATGCCAGAACCAGCTTTGCTACAACATAGTTATTCGTCGTGCAGATTTCTGTGCTAGATATCAGTGATGCAGAGAAGCCATTTCTAGGTGTAGTGCAAAGTGAGATCTGTGGTGTGCTGTGCACACTTTCGCTTTAGCTTTAGGTGCACTGCAGTGCTCTTCGCTATGCATAGTGGAAAGAGTGTATGGTATGCTTTCAAGAAGCAGAGAATATTGCTATGGTAGAGAGGTTTTAGAAGAAAAGTGCACATGCCAGGCGTGTTTTGGCAGTAGCAGAACTTGCCAGCAGAGTGTTCTGTGAGAGGGGTAGACGGCACTTCACCTCCCTCAGCCTGAAATCGCTTCTTGCTACAAACCGCCATTAAGGAAACCACACTGCACTGAGGTGCTCTGCACAGAACACCGGTTGTCAGGGACTAGTGCAATGAAGCAGGATATGCCAGAACCAGCTTAGCTACAACATAGTTATTCGTCGTGCAGATTTCTGTGCTAGATATCAGTGATGCAGAGAAGCCATTTCTAGGTGTAGTGCAAAGTGAGATCTGTGGTGTGCTGTGCACACTTTCGCTTTAGCTTTAGGTGCACTGCAGTGCTCTTCGCTATGCATAGTGGAAAGAGTGTATGGTATGCTTTCAAGAAGCAGAGAATATTGCTATGGTAGAGAGGTTTTAGAAGAAAAGTGCACATGCCAGGCGTGTTTTGGCAGTAGCAGAACTTCCCAGCAGAGTGTTCTGTGAGAGGGGTAGACGGCACTTCACCTCCCTCAGCCTGAAATCGCTTCTTGCTACAAACCGCCATTAAGGAAACCACACTGCACTGAGGTGCTCTGCACAGAATACCGGTTGTCAGGGACTAGTGGTATGAAGCAGGATATGCCAGAACCAGCTTAGCTACAACATAGTTATTCGTCGTGCAGATTTCTGTGCTAGATATCAGTGATGCAGAGAAGCCATTTCTAGGTGTAGTGCAAAGTGAGATCTGTGGTGTGCTGTGCACACTTTCGCTTTAGCTTTAGGTGCACTGCAGTGCTCTTCGCTATGCATAGTGGAAAGAGTGTATGGTATGCTTTCAAGAAGCAGAGAATATTGCTATGGTAGAGAGGTTTTAGAAGAAAAGTGCACATGCCAGGCGTGTTTTGGCAGTAGCAGAACTTCCCAGCAGAGTGTTCTGTGAGAGGGGTGAGACGGCACTTCACCTCCCTCAGCCTGAAATCGCTTCTTGCTACAAACCGCCATTAAGGAAACCACACTGCACTGAGGTGCTCTGCACAGAACACCGGTTGTCAGGGACTAGTGGTATGAAGCAGGATATGCCAGAACCAGCTTAGCTACAACATAGTTATTCGTCGTGCAGATTTCTGTGCTAGATATCAGTGATGCAGAGAAGCCATTTCTAGGTGTAGTGCAAAGTGAGATCTGTGGTGTGCTGTGCACACTTTCGCTTTAGCTTTAGGTGCACTGCAGTGCTCTTCGCTATGCATAGTGGAAAGAGTGTATGGTATGCTTTCAAGAAGCAGAGAATATTGCTATGGTAGAGAGGTTTTAGAAGAAAAGTGCACATGCCAGGCGTGTTTTGGCAGTAGCAGAACTTCCCAGCAGAGTGTTCTGTGAGAGGGGTGAGACGGCACTTCACCTCCCTCAGCCTGAAATCGCTTCTTGCTACAAACCGCCATTAAGGAAACCACACTGCACTGAGGTGCTCTGCACAGAATACCGGTTGTCAGGGACTAGTGGTATGAAGCAGGATATGCCAGAACCAGCTTAGCTACAACATAGTTATTCGTCGTGCAGATTTCTGTGCTAGATATCAGTGATGCAGAGAAGCCATTTCTAGGTGTAGTGCAAAGTGAGATCTGTGGTGTGCTGTGCACACTTTCGCTTCAGCTTTAGGTGCACTGCAGTGCTCTTCGCTATGCATAGTGGAAAGAGTGTATGGTATGCTTTCAAGAAGCAGAGAATATTGCTATGGTAGAGAGGTTTTAGAAGAAAAGTGCACATGCCAGGCGTGTTTTGGCAGTAGCAGAACTTCCCAGCAGAGTGTTCTGTGAGAGGGGTGAGACGGCACTTCACCTCCCTCAGCCTGAAATCGCTTCTTGCTACAAACCGCCATTAAGGAAACCACACTGCACTGAGGTGCTCTGCACAGAATACCGGTTGTCAGGGACTAGTGGTATGAAGCAGGATATGCCAGAACCAGCTTAGCTACAACATAGTTATTCGTCGTGCAGATTTCTGTGCTAGATATCAGTGATGCAGAGAAGCCATTTCTAGGTGTAGTGCAAAGTGAGATCTGTGGTGTGCTGTGCACACTTTCGCTTCAGCTTTAGGTGCACTGCAGTGCTCTTCGCTATGCATAGTGGAAAGAGTGTATGGTATGCTTTCAAGAAGCAGAGAATATTGCTATGGTAGAGAGGTTTTAGAAGAAAAGTGCACATGCCAGGCGTGTTTTGGCAGTAGCAGAACTTCCCAGCAGAGTGTTCTGTGAGAGGGGTAGACGGCACTTCACCTCCCTCAGCCTGAAATCGCTTCTTGCTACAAACCGCCATTAAGGAAACCACACTGCACTGAGGTGCTCTGCACAGAATACCGGTTGTCAGGGACTAGTGGTATGAAGCAGGATATGCCAGAACCAGCTTAGCTACAACATAGTTATTCGTCGTGCAGATTTCTGTGCTAGATATCAGTGATGCAGAGAAGCCATTTCTAGGTGTAGTGCAAAGTGAGATCTGTGGTGTGCTGTGCACACTTTCAGCTTAGCTTTAGGTGCACTGCAGTGCTCTTCGCTATGCATAGTGGAAAGAGTGTATGGTATGCTTTCAAGAAGCAGAGAATATTGCTATGGTAGAGAGGTTTTAGAAGAAAAGTGCACATGCCAGGCGTGTTTTGGCAGTAGCAGAACTTCCCAGCAGAGTGTTCTGTGAGAGGGGTAGACGGCACTTCACCTCCCTCAGCCTGAAATCGCTTCTTGCTACAAACCGCCATTAAGGAAACCACACTGCACTGAGGTGCTCTGCACAGAATACCGGTTGTCAGGGACTAGTGGTATGAAGCAGGATATGCCAGAACCAGCTTAGCTACAACATAGTTATTCGTCGTGCAGATTTCTGTGCTAGATATCAGTGATGCAGAGAAGCCATTTCTAGGTGTAGTGCAAAGTGAGATCTGTGGTGTGCTGTGCACACTTTCAGCTTTAGCTTTAGGTGCACTGCAGTGCTCTTCGCTATGCATAGTGGAAAGAGTGTATGGTATGCTTTCAAGAAGCAGAGAATATTGCTATGGTAGAGAGGTTTTAGAAGAAAAGTGCACATGCCAGGCGTGTTTTGGCAGTAGCAGAACTTCCCAGCAGAGTGTTCTGTGAGAGGGGTAGACGGCACTTCACCTCCCTCAGCCTGAAATCGCTTCTTGCTACAAACCGCCATTAAGGAAACCACACTGCACTGAGGTGCTCTGCACAGAATACCGGTTGTCAGGGACTAGTGGTATGAAGCAGGATATGCCAGAACCAGCTTAGCTACAACATAGTTATTCGTCGTGCAGATTTCTGTGCTAGATATCAGTGATGCAGAGAAGCCATTTCTAGGTGTAGTGCAAAGTGAGATCTGTGGTGTGCTGTGCACACTTTCGCTTTAGCTTTAGGTGCACTGCAGTGCTCTTCGCTATGCATAGTGGAAAGAGTGTATGGTATGCTTTCAAGAAGCAGAGAATATTGCTATGGTAGAGAGGTTTTAGAAGAAAAGTGCACATGCCAGGCGTGTTTTGGCAGTAGCAGAACTTCCCAGCAGAGTGTTCTGTGAGAGGGGTGAGACGGCACTTCACCTCCCTCAGCCTGAAATCGCTTCTTGCTACAAACCGCCATTAAGGAAACCACACTGCACTGAGGTGCTCTGCACAGAATACCGGTTGTCAGGGACTAGTGGTATGAAGCAGGATATGCCAGAACCAGCTTAGCTACAACATAGTTATTCGTCGTGCAGATTTCTGTGCTAGATATCAGTGATGCAGAGAAGCCATTTCTAGGTGTAGTGCAAAGTGAGATCTGTGGTGTGCTGTGCACACTTTACGCTTAGCTTTAGGTGCACTGCAGTGCTCTTCGCTATGCATAGTGGAAAGAGTGTATGGTATGCTTTCAAGAAGCAGAGAATATTGCTATGGTAGAGAGGTTTTAGAAGAAAAGTGCACATGCCAGGCGTGTTTTGGCAGTAGCAGAACTTCCCAGCAGAGTGTTCTGTGAGAGGGTAGACGGCACTTCACCTCCCTCAGCCTGAAATCGCTTCTTGCTACAAACCGCCATTAAGGAAACCACACTGCACTGAGGTGCTCTGCACAGAACACCGGTTGTCAGGGACTAGTGGTATGAAGCAGGATATGCCAGAACCAGCTTAGCTACAACATAGTTATTCGTCGTGCAGATTTCTGTGCTAGATATCAGTGATGCAGAGAAGCCATTTCTAGGTGTAGTGCAAAGTGAGATCTGTGGTGTGCTGTGCACACTTTCAGCTTTAGCTTTAGGTGCACTGCAGTGCTCTTCGCTATGCATAGTGGAAAGAGTGTATGGTATGCTTTCAAGAAGCAGAGAATATTGCTATGGTAGAGAGGTTTTAGAAGAAAAGTGCACATGCCAGGCGTGTTTTGGCAGTAGCAGAACTTCCCAGCAGAGTGTTCTGTGAGAGGGGTAGACGGCACTTCACCTCCCTCAGCCTGAAATCGCTTCTTGCTACAAACCGCCATTAAGGAAACCACACTGCACTGAGGTGCTCTGCACAGAATACCGGTTGTCAGGGACTAGTGGTATGAAGCAGGATATGCCAGAACCAGCTTAGCTACAACATAGTTATTCGTCGTGCAGATTTCTGTGCTAGATATCAGTGATGCAGAGAAGCCATTTCTAGGTGTAGTGCAAAGTGAGATCTGTGGTGTGCTGTGCACACTTTCGCTTCAGCTTTAGGTGCACTGCAGTGCTCTTCGCTATGCATAGTGGAAAGAGTGTATGGTATGCTTTCAAGAAGCAGAGAATATTGCTATGGTAGAGAGGTTTTAGAAGAAAAGTGCACATGCCAGGCGTGTTTTGGCAGTAGCAGAACTTCCCAGCAGAGTGTTCTGTGAGAGGGGTAGACGGCACTTCACCTCCCTCAGCCTGAAATCGCTTCTTGCTACAAACCGCCATTAAGGAAACCACACTGCACTGAGGTGCTCTGCACAGAATACCGGTTGTCAGGGACTAGTGGTATGAAGCAGGATATGCCAGAACCAGCTTAGCTACAACATAGTTATTCGTCGTGCAGATTTCTGTGCTAGATATCAGTGATGCAGAGAAGCCATTTCTAGGTGTAGTGCAAAGTGAGATCTGTGGTGTGCTGTGCACACTTTCGCTTCAGCTTTAGGTGCACTGCAGTGCTCTTCGCTATGCATAGTGGAAAGAGTGTATGGTATGCTTTCAAGAAGCAGAGAATATTGCTATGGTAGAGAGGTTTTAGAAGAAAAGTGCACATGCCAGGCGTGTTTTGGCAGTAGCAGAACTTCCCAGCAGAGTGTTCTGTGAGAGGGGTAGACGGCACTTCACCTCCCTCAGCCTGAAATCGCTTCTTGCTACAAACCGCCATTAAGGAAACCACACTGCACTGAGGTGCTCTGCACAGAATACCGGTTGTCAGGGACTAGTGGTATGAAGCAGGATATGCCAGAACCAGCTTAGCTACAACATAGTTATTCGTCGTGCAGATTTCTGTGCTAGATATCAGTGATGCAGAGAAGCCATTTCTAGGTGTAGTGCAAAGTGAGATCTGTGGTGTGCTGTGCACACTTTCGCTTTAGCTTTAGGTGCACTGCAGTGCTCTTCGCTATGCATAGTGGAAAGAGTGTATGGTATGCTTTCAAGAAGCAGAGAATATTGCTATGGTAGAGAGGTTTTAGAAGAAACGTGCACATGCCAGGCGTGTTTTGGCAGTAGCAGAACTTCCCAGCAGAGTGTTCTGTGAGAGGGGTAGACGGCACTTCACCTCCCTCAGCCTGAAATCGCTTCTTGCTACAAACCGCCATTAAGGAAACCACACTGCACTGAGGTGCTCTGCACAGAACACCGGTTGTCAGGGACTAGTGGTATGAAGCAGGATATGCCAGAACCAGCTTAGCTACAACATAGTTATTCGTCGTGCAGATTTCTGTGCTAGATATCAGTGATGCAGAGAAGCCATTTCTAGGTGTAGTGCAAAGTGAGATCTGTGGTGTGCTGTGCACACTTTCGCTTAGCTTTAGGTGCACTGCAGTGCTCTTCGCTATGCATAGTGGAAAGAGTGTATGGTATGCTTTCAGGAAGCAGAGAATATTGCTATGGTAGAGAGGTTTTAGAAGAAAAGTGCACATGCCAGGCGTGTTTTGGCAGTAGCAGAACTTCCCAGCAGAGTGTTCTGTGAGAGGGGTAGACGGCACTTCACCTCCCTTAGACAGAAATCGCTTCTTGCTACAAACCGCGATTAGGGAAACCACACTGCACTGAGGTGCTCTGCACAGAATACCGGTTGTCAGGGACTAGTGGTATGAAGCAGGATATGCCAGAACCAGCTTTGCTACAACATAGTTATTCGTCGTGCAGATTTCTGTGCTAGATATCAGTGATGCAGAGAAGCCATTTCTAGGTGTAGTGCAAAGTGAGATCTGTGGTGTGCTGTGCACACTTTCGCTTATCTTTAGGTGCACTGCAGTGCTCTTCGCTATGCATAGTGGAAAGAGTGTATGGTATGCTTTCAAGAAGCAGAGAATATTGCTATGGTAGAGAGGTTTTAGAAGAAAAGTGCACATGCCAGGCGTGTTTTGGCAGTAGCAGAACTTCCCAGCAGAGTGTTCTGTGAGAGGGGTAGACGGCACTTCACCTCCCTCAGCCTGAAATCGCTTCTTGCTACAAACCGCCATTAAGGAAACCACACTGCACTGAGGTGCTCTGCACAGAACACCGGTTGTCAGGGACTAGTGGTATGAAGCAGGATATGCCAGAACCAGCTTAGCTACAACATAGTTATTCGTCGTGCAGATTTCTGTGCTAGATATCAGTGATGCAGAGAAGCCATTTCTAGGTGTAGTGCAAAGTGAGATCTGTGGTGTGCTGTGCACACTTTCGCTTTAGCTTTAGGTGCACTGCAGTGCTCTTCGCTATGCATAGTGGAAAGAGTGTATGGTATGCTTTCAAGAAGCAGAGAATATTGCTATGGTAGAGAGGTTTTAGAAGAAAAGTGCACATGCCAGGCGTGTTTTGGCAGTAGCAGAACTTCCCAGCAGAGTGTTCTGTGAGAGGGGTAGACGGCACTTCACCTCCCTCAGCCTGAAATCGCTTCTTGCTACAAACCGCCATTAAGGAAACCACACTGCACTGAGGTGCTCTGCACAGAATACCGGTTGTCAGGGACTAGTGGTATGAAGCAGGATATGCCAGAACCAGCTTAGCTACAACATAGTTATTCGTCGTGCAGATTTCTGTGCTAGATATCAGTGATGCAGAGAAGCCATTTCTAGGTGTAGTGCAAAGTGAGATCTGTGGTGTGCTGTGCACACTTTAACACAGCTTTAGGTGCACTGCAGTGCTCTTCGCTATGCATAGTGGAAAGAGTGTATGGTATGCTTTCAAGAAGCAGAGAATATTGCTATGGTAGAGAGGTTTTAGAAGAAAAGTGCACATGCCAGGCGTGTTTTGGCAGTAGCAGAACTTCCCAGCAGAGTGTTCTGTGAGAGGGGTAGACGGCACTTCACCTCCCTCAGCCTGAAATCGCTTCTTGCTACAAACCGCCATTAAGGAAACCACACTGCACTGAGGTGCTCTGCACAGAATACCGGTTGTCAGGGACTAGTGGTATGAAGCAGGATATGCCAGAACCAGCTTAGCTACAACATAGTTATTCGTCGTGCAGATTTCTGTGCTAGATATCAGTGATGCAGAGAAGCCATTTCTAGGTGTAGTGCAAAGTGAGATCTGTGGTGTGCTGTGCACACTTTCGCACTAGCTTTAGGTGCACTGCAGTGCTCTTCGCTATGCATAGTGGAAAGAGTGTATGGTATGCTTTCAAGAAGCAGAGAATATTGCTATGGTAGAGAGGTTTTAGAAGAAAAGTGCACATGCCAGGCGTGTTTTGGCAGTAGCAGAACTTCCCAGCAGAGTGTTCTGTGAGAGGGTGAAACGGCACTTCACCTCCCTCAGCCTGAAATCGCTTCTTGCTACAAACCGCCATTAAGGAAACCACACTGCACTGAGGTGCTCTGCACAGAATACCGGTTGTCAGGGACTAGTGGTATGAAGCAGGATATGCCAGAACCAGCTTAGCTACAACATAGTTATTCGTCGTGCAGATTTCTGTGCTAGATATCAGTGATGCAGAGAAGCCATTTCTAGGTGTAGTGCAAAGTGAGATCTGTGGTGTGCTGTGCACACTTTCAGCTTTAGCTTTAGGTGCACTGCAGTGCTCTTCGCTATGCATAGTGGAAAGAGTGTATGGTATGCTTTCAAGAAGCAGAGAATATTGCTATGGTAGAGAGGTTTTAGAAGAAAAGTGCACATGCCAGGCGTGTTTTGGCAGTAGCAGAACTTCCCAGCAGAGTGTTCTGTGAGAGGGGTAGACGGCACTTCACCTCCCTCAGCCTGAAATCGCTTCTTGCTACAAACCGCCATTAAGGAAACCACACTGCACTGAGGTGCTCTGCACAGAATACCGGTTGTCAGGGACTAGTGGTATGAAGCAGGATATGCCAGAACCAGCTTAGCTACAACATAGTTATTCGTCGTGCAGATTTCTGTGCTAGATATCAGTGATGCAGAGAAGCCATTTCTAGGTGTAGTGCAAAGTGAGATCTGTGGTGTGCTGTGCACACTTTCGCTTCAGCTTTAGGTGCACTGCAGTGCTCTTCGCTATGCATAGTGGAAAGAGTGTATGGTATGCTTTCAAGAAGCAGAGAATATTGCTATGGTAGAGAGGTTTTAGAAGAAAAGTGCACATGCCAGGCGTGTTTTGGCAGTAGCAGAACTTCCCAGCAGAGTGTTCTGTGAGAGGGTGAAACGGCACTTCACCTCCCTCAGCCTGAAATCGCTTCTTGCTACAAACCGCCATTAAGGAAACCACACTGCACTGAGGTGCTCTGCACAGAATACCGGTTGTCAGGGACTAGTGGTATGAAGCAGGATATGCCAGAACCAGCTTAGCTACAACATAGTTATTCGTCGTGCAGATTTCTGTGCTAGATATCAGTGATGCAGAGAAGCCATTTCTAGGTGTAGTGCAAAGTGAGATCTGTGGTGTGCTGTGCACACTTTCAGCTCAGCTTTAGGTGCACTGCAGTGCTCTTCGCTATGCATAGTGGAAAGAGTGTATGGTATGCTTTCAAGAAGCAGAGAATATTGCTATGGTAGAGAGGTTTTAGAAGAAAAGTGCACATGCCAGGCGTGTTTTGGCAGTAGCAGAACTTCCCAGCAGAGTGTTCTGTGAGAGGGGTAGACGGCACTTCACCTCCCTCAGCCTGAAATCGCTTCTTGCTACAAACCGCCATTAAGGAAACCACACTGCACTGAGGTGCTCTGCACAGAACACCGGTTGTCAGGGACTAGTGGTATGAAGCAGGATATGCCAGAACCAGCTTAGCTACAACATAGTTATTCGTCGTGCAGATTTCTGTGCTAGATATCAGTGATGCAGAGAAGCCATTTCTAGGTGTAGTGCAAAGTGAGATCTGTGGTGTGCTGTGCACACTTTCAGCTTCAGCTTTAGGTGCACTGCAGTGCTCTTCGCTATGCATAGTGGAAAGAGTGTATGGTATGCTTTCAAGAAGCAGAGAATATTGCTATGGTAGAGAGGTTTTAGAAGAAAAGTGCACATGCCAGGCGTGTTTTGGCAGTAGCAGAACTTCCCAGCAGAGTGTTCTGTGAGAGGGGTAGACGGCACTTCACCTCCCTCAGCCTGAAATCGCTTCTTGCTACAAACCGCCATTAAGGAAACCACACTGCACTGAGGTGCTCTGCACAGAACACCGGTTGTCAGGGACTAGTGGTATGAAGCAGGATATGCCAGAACCAGCTTAGCTACAACATAGTTATTCGTCGTGCAGATTTCTGTGCTAGATATCAGTGATGCAGAGAAGCCATTTCTAGGTGTAGTGCAAAGTGAGATCTGTGGTGTGCTGTGCACACTTTCGCTTTAGCTTTAGGTGCACTGCAGTGCTCTTCGCTATGCATAGTGGAAAGAGTGTATGGTATGCTTTCAAGAAGCAGAGAATATTGCTATGGTAGAGAGGTTTTAGAAGAAAAGTGCACATGCCAGGCGTGTTTTGGCAGTAGCAGAACTTCCCAGCAGAGTGTTCTGTGAGAGGGGTAGACGGCACTTCACCTCCCTCAGCCTGAAATCGCTTCTTGCTACAAACCGCCATTAAGGAAACCACACTGCACTGAGGTGCTCTGCACAGAACACCGGTTGTCAGGGACTAGTGGTATGAAGCAGGATATGCCAGAACCAGCTTAGCTACAACATAGTTATTCGTCGTGCAGATTTCTGTGCTAGATATCAGTGATGCAGAGAAGCCATTTCTAGGTGTAGTGCAAAGTGAGATCTGTGGTGTGCTGTGCACACTTTACGCTTTAGCTTTAGGTGCACTGCAGTGCTCTTCGCTATGCATAGTGGAAAGAGTGTATGGTATGCTTTCAAGAAGCAGAGAATATTGCTATGGTAGAGAGGTTTTAGAAGAAAAGTGCACATGCCAGGCGTGTTTTGGCAGTAGCAGAACTTCCCAGCAGAGTGTTCTGTGAGAGGGGTAGACGGCACTTCACCTCCCTCAGCCTGAAATCGCTTCTTGCTACAAACCGCCATTAAGGAAACCACACTGCACTGAGGTGCTCTGCACAGAATACCGGTTGTCAGGGACTAGTGGTATGAAGCAGGATATGCCAGAACCAGCTTAGCTACAACATAGTTATTCGTCGTGCAGATTTCTGTGCTAGATATCAGTGATGCAGAGAAGCCATTTCTAGGTGTAGTGCAAAGTGAGATCTGTGGTGTGCTGTGCACACTTTACGCTTAGCTTTAGGTGCACTGCAGTGCTCTTCGCTATGCATAGTGGAAAGAGTGTATGGTATGCTTTCAAGAAGCAGAGAATATTGCTATGGTAGAGAGGTTTTAGAAGAAAAGTGCACATGCCAGGCGTGTTTTGGCAGTAGCAGAACTTCCCAGCAGAGTGTTCTGTGAGAGGGGTAGACGGCACTTCACCTCCCTCAGCCTGAAATCGCTTCTTGCTACAAACCGCCATTAAGGAAACCACACTGCACTGGGGTGCTCTGCACAGAACACCGGTTGTCAGGGACTAGTGGTATGAAGCAGGATATGCCAGAACCAGCTTAGCTACAACATAGTTATTCGTCGTGCAGATTTCTGTGCTAGATATCAGTGATGCAGAGAAGCCATTTCTAGGTGTAGTGCAAAGTGAGATCTGTGGTGTGCTGTGCACACTTTCGCTTCAGCTTTAGGTGCACTGCAGTGCTCTTCGCTATGCATAGTGGAAAGAGTGTATGGTATGCTTTCAAGAAGCAGAGAATATTGCTATGGTAGAGAGGTTTTAGAAGAAAAGTGCACATGCCAGGCGTGTTTTGGCAGTAGCAGAACTTCCCAGCAGAGTGTTCTGTGAGAGGGTGAAGACGGCACTTCACCTCCCTCAGCCTGAAATCGCTTCTTGCTACAAACCGCCATTAAGGAAACCACACTGCACTGAGGTGCTCTGCACAGAACACCGGTTGTCAGGGACTAGTGGTATGAAGCAGGATATGCCAGAACCAGCTTAGCTACAACATAGTTATTCGTCGTGCAGATTTCTGTGCTAGATATCAGTGATGCAGAGAAGCCATTTCTAGGTGTAGTGCAAAGTGAGATCTGTGGTGTGCTGTGCACACTTTCGCTTTAACTTTAGGTGCACTGCAGTGCTCTTCGCTATGCATAGTGGAAAGAGTGTATGGTATGCTTTCAAGAAGCAGAGAATATTGCTATGGTAGAGAGGTTTTAGAAGAAAAGTGCACATGCCAGGCGTGTTTTGGCAGTAGCAGAACTTCCCAGCAGAGTGTTCTGTGAGAGGGGTAGACGGCACTTCACCTCCCTCAGCCTGAAATCGCTTCTTGCTACAAACCGCCATTAAGGAAACCACACTGCACTGAGGTGCTCTGCACAGAACACCGGTTGTCAGGGACTAGTGGTATGAAGCAGGATATGCCAGAACCAGCTTAGCTACAACATAGTTATTCGTCGTGCAGATTTCTGTGCTAGATATCAGTGATGCAGAGAAGCCATTTCTAGGTGTAGTGCAAAGTGAGATCTGTGGTGTGCTGTGCACACTTTCGCTTCAGCTTTAGGTGCACTGCAGTGCTCTTCGCTATGCATAGTGGAAAGAGTGTATGGTATGCTTTCAAGAAGCAGAGAATATTGCTATGGTAGAGAGGTTTTAGAAGAAAAGTGCACATGCCAGGCGTGTTTTGGCAGTAGCAGAACTTCCCAGCAGAGTGTTCTGTGAGAGGGGTAGACGGCACTTCACCTCCCTCAGCCTGAAATCGCTTCTTGCTACAAACCGCCATTAAGGAAACCACACTGCACTGAGGTGCTCTGCACAGAACACCGGTTGTCAGGGACTAGTGGTATGAAGCAGGATATGCCAGAACCAGCTTAGCTACAACATAGTTATTCGTCGTGCAGATTTCTGTGCTAGATATCAGTGATGCAGAGAAGCCATTTCTAGGTGTAGTGCAAAGTGAGATCTGTGGTGTGCTGTGCACACTTTCGCTTTAGCTTTAGGTGCACTGCAGTGCTCTTCGCTATGCATAGTGGAAAGAGTGTATGGTATGCTTTCAAGAAGCAGAGAATATTGCTATGGTAGAGAGGTTTTAGAAGAAAAGTGCACATGCCAGGCGTGTTTTGGCAGTAGCAGAACTTCCCAGCAGAGTGTTCTGTGAGAGGGTGAAACGGCACTTCACCTCCCTCAGCCTGAAATCGCTTCTTGCTACAAACCGCCATTAAGGAAACCACACTGCACTGAGGTGCTCTGCACAGAACACCGGTTGTCAGGGACTAGTGGTATGAAGCAGGATATGCCAGAACCAGCTTAGCTACAACATAGTTATTCGTCGTGCAGATTTCTGTGCTAGATATCAGTGATGCAGAGAAGCCATTTCTAGGTGTAGTGCAAAGTGAGATCTGTGGTGTGCTGTGCACACTTTCGCTTCAGCTTTAGGTGCACTGCAGTGCTCTTCGCTATGCATAGTGGAAAGAGTGTATGGTATGCTTTCAAGAAGCAGAGAATATTGCTATGGTAGAGAGGTTTTAGAAGAAAAGTGCACATGCCAGGCGTGTTTTGGCAGTAGCAGAACTTCCCAGCAGAGTGTTCTGTGAGAGGGGTAGAGCGGCACTTCACCTCCCTCAGCCTGAAATCGCTTCTTGCTACAAACCGCCATTAAGGAAACCACACTGCACTGAGGTGCTCTGCACAGAACACCGGTTGTCAGGGACTAGTGGTATGAAGCAGGATATGCCAGAACCAGCTTAGCTACAACATAGTTATTCGTCGTGCAGATTTCTGTGCTAGATATCAGTGATGCAGAGAAGCCATTTCTAGGTGTAGTGCAAAGTGAGATCTGTGGTGTGCTGTGCACACTTTCGCTTAGCTTTAGGTGCACTGCAGTGCTCTTCGCTATGCATAGTGGAAAGAGTGTATGGTATGCTTTCAAGAAGCAGAGAATATTGCTATGGTAGAGAGGTTTTAGAAGAAAAGTGCACATGCCAGGCGTGTTTTGGCAGTAGCAGAACTTCCCAGCAGAGTGTTCTGTGAGAGGGTAGACGGCACTTCACCTCCCTCAGCCTGAAATCGCTTCTTGCTACAAACCGCCATTAAAGGACCACACTGCACTGAGGTGCTCTGCACAGAACACCGGTTGTCAGGGACTAGTGGTATGAAGCAGGATATGCCAGAACCAGCTTAGCTACAACATAGTTATTCGTCGTGCAGATTTCTGTGCTAGATATCAGTGATGCAGAGAAGCCATTTCTAGGTGTAGTGCAAAGTGAGATCTGTGGTGTGCTGTGCACACTTTCGCTTTAGCTTTAGGTGCACTGCAGTGCTCTTCGCTATGCATAGTGGAAAGAGTGTATGGTATGCTTTCAAGAAGCAGAGAATATTGCTATGGTAGAGAGGTTTTAGAAGAAAAGTGCACATGCCAGGCGTGTTTTGGCAGTAGCAGAACTTCCCAGCAGAGTGTTCTGTGAGAGGGGTAGACGGCACTTCACCTCCCTCAGCCTGAAATCGCTTCTTGCTACAAACCGCCATTAAGGAAACCACACTGCACTGAGGTGCTCTGCACAGAACACCGGTTGTCAGGGACTAGTGGTATGAAGCAGGATATGCCAGAACCAGCTTAGCTACAACATAGTTATTCGTCGTGCAGATTTCTGTGCTAGATATCAGTGATGCAGAGAAGCCATTTCTAGGTGTAGTGCAAAGTGAGATCTGTGGTGTGCTGTGCACACTTTCGCTTTAGCTTTAGGTGCACTGCAGTGCTCTTCGCTATGCATAGTGGAAAGAGTGTATGGTATGCTTTCAAGAAGCAGAGAATATTGCTATGGTAGAGAGGTTTTAGAAGAAAAGTGCACATGCCAGGCGTGTTTTGGCAGTAGCAGAACTTCCCAGCAGAGTGTTCTGTGAGAGGGTGAGACGGCACTTCACCTCCCTCAGCCTGAAATCGCTTCTTGCTACAAACCGCCATTAAGGAAACCACACTGCACTGAGGTGCTCTGCACAGAATACCGGTTGTCAGGGACTAGTGGTATGAAGCAGGATATGCCAGAACCAGCTTAGCTACAACATAGTTATTCGTCGTGCAGATTTCTGTGCTAGATATCAGTGATGCAGAGAAGCCATTTCTAGGTGTAGTGCAAAGTGAGATCTGTGGTGTGCTGTGCACACTTTAGCTTAGCTTTAGGTGCACTGCAGTGCTCTTCGCTATGCATAGTGGAAAGAGTGTATGGTATGCTTTCAAGAAGCAGAGAATATTGCTATGGTAGAGAGGTTTTAGAAGAAAAGTGCACATGCCAGGCGTGTTTTGGCAGTAGCAGAACTTCCCAGCAGAGTGTTCTGTGAGAGGGGTAGACGGCACTTCACCTCCCTCAGCCTGAAATCGCTTCTTGCTACAAACCGCCATTAAGGAAACCACACTGCACTGAGGTGCTCTGCACAGAATACCGGTTGTCAGGGACTAGTGGTATGAAGCAGGATATGCCAGAACCAGCTTAGCTACAACATAGTTATTCGTCGTGCAGATTTCTGTGCTAGATATCAGTGATGCAGAGAAGCCATTTCTAGGTGTAGTGCAAAGTGAGATCTGTGGTGTGCTGTGCACACTTTCAGCTTCAACTTTAGGTGCACTGCAGTGCTCTTCGCTATGCATAGTGGAAAGAGTGTATGGTATGCTTTCAAGAAGCAGAGAATATTGCTATGGTAGAGAGGTTTTAGAAGAAAAGTGCACATGCCAGGCGTGTTTTGGCAGTAGCAGAACTTCCCAGCAGAGTGTTCTGTGAGAGGGGTGAGACGGCACTTCACCTCCCTCAGCCTGAAATCGCTTCTTGCTACAAACCGCCATTAAAGAAACCACACTGCACTGAGGTGCTCTGCACAGAACACCGGTTGTCAGGGACTAGTGGTATGAAGCAGGATATGCCAGAACCAGCTTAGCTACAACATAGTTATTCGTCGTGCAGATTTCTGTGCTAGATATCAGTGATGCAGAGAAGCCATTTCTAGGTGTAGTGCAAAGTGAGATCTGTGGTGTGCTGTGCACACTTTCGCTTTAGCTTTAGGTGCACTGCAGTGCTCTTCGCTATGCATAGTGGAAAGAGTGTATGGTATGCTTTCAAGAAGCAGAGAATATTGCTATGGTAGAGAGGTTTTAGAAGAAAAGTGCACATGCCAGGCGTGTTTTGGCAGTAGCAGAACTTCCCAGCAGAGTGTTCTGTGAGAGGGGTAGACGGCACTTCACCTCCCTCAGCCTGAAATCGCTTCTTGCTACAAACCGCCATTAAGGAAACCACACTGCACTGAGGTGCTCTGCACAGAATACCGGTTGTCAGGGACTAGTGGTATGAAGCAGGATATGCCAGAACCAGCTTAGCTACAACATAGTTATTCGTCGTGCAGATTTCTGTGCTAGATATCAGTGATGCAGAGAAGCCATTTCTAGGTGTAGTGCAAAGTGAGATCTGTGGTGTGCTGTGCACACTTTCAGCTTTAGCTTTAGGTGCACTGCAGTGCTCTTCGCTATGCATAGTGGAAAGAGTGTATGGTATGCTTTCAAGAAGCGAGAGAATATTGCTATGGTAGAGAGGTTTTAGAAGAAAAGTGCACATGCCAGGCGTGTTTTGGCAGTAGCAGAACTTCCCAGCAGAGTGTTCTGTGAGAGGGGTAGACGGCACTTCACCTCCCTCAGCCAGAAATCGCTTCTTGCTACAAACCGCCATTAAGGAAACCACACTGCACTGAGGTGCTCTGCACAGAATACCGGTTGTCAGGGACTAGTGGTATGAAGCAGGATATGCCAGAACCAGCTTAGCTACAACATAGTTATTCGTCGTGCAGATTTCTGTGCTAGATATCAGTGATGCAGAGAAGCCATTTCTAGGTGTAGTGCAAAGTGAGATCTGTGGTGTGCTGTGCACACTTTCGCTTTAACTTTAGGTGCACTGCAGTGCTCTTCGCTATGCATAGTGGAAAGAGTGTATGGTATGCTTTCAAGAAGCAGAGAATATTGCTATGGTAGAGAGGTTTTAGAAGAAAAGTGCACATGCCAGGCGTGTTTTGGCAGTAGCAGAACTTCCCAGCAGAGTGTTCTGTGAGAGGGTAGACGGCACTTCACCTCCCTCAGCCTGAAATCGCTTCTTGCTACAAACCGCCATTAAAGAAACCACACTGCACTGAGGTGCTCTGCACAGAACACCGGTTGTCAGGGACTAGTGGTATGAAGCAGGATATGCCAGAACCAGCTTAGCTACAACATAGTTATTCAGTCGTGCAGATTTCTGTGCTAGATATCAGTGATGCAGAGAAGCCATTTCTAGGTGTAGTGCAAAGTGAGATCTGTGGTGTGCTGTGCACACTTTCAGCTTTAGCTTTAGGTGCACTGCAGTGCTCTTCGCTATGCATAGTGGAAAGAGTGTATGGTATGCTTTCAAGAAGCAGAGAATATTGCTATGGTAGAGAGGTTTTAGAAGAAAAGTGCACATGCCAGGCGTGTTTTGGCAGTAGCAGAACTTCCCAGCAGAGTGTTCTGTGAGAGGGTGAACGGCACTTCACCTCCCTCAGCCTGAAATCGCTTCTTGCTACAAACCGCCATTAAGGAAACCACACTGCACTGAGGTGCTCTGCACAGAATACCGGTTGTCAGGGACTAGTGGTATGAAGCAGGATATGCCAGAACCAGCTTAGCTACAACATAGTTATTCGTCGTGCAGATTTCTGTGCTAGATATCAGTGATGCAGAGAAGCCATTTCTAGGTGTAGTGCAAAGTGAGATCTGTGGTGTGCTGTGCACACTTTAGCACTAGCTTTAGGTGCACTGCAGTGCTCTTCGCTATGCATAGTGGAAAGAGTGTATGGTATGCTTTCAAGAAGCAGAGAATATTGCTATGGTAGAGAGGTTTTAGAAGAAAAGTGCACATGCCAGGCGTGTTTTGGCAGTAGCAGAACTTCCCAGCAGAGTGTTCTGTGAGAGGGGTGAGACGGCACTTCACCTCCCTCAGCCTGAAATCGCTTCTTGCTACAAACCGCCATTAAGGAAACCACACTGCACTGAGGTGCTCTGCACAGAACACCGGTTGTCAGGGACTAGTGGTATGAAGCAGGATATGCCAGAACCAGCTTAGCTACAACATAGTTATTCGTCGGTGCAGATTTCTGTGCTAGATATCAGTGATGCAGAGAAGCCATTTCTAGGTGTAGTGCAAAGTGAGATCTGTGGTGTGCTGTGCACACTTTAGCTTACAGCTTTAGGTGCACTGCAGTGCTCTTCGCTATGCATAGTGGAAAGAGTGTATGGTATGCTTTCAAGAAGCAGAGAATATTGCTATGGTAGAGAGGTTTTAGAAGAAAAGTGCACATGCCAGGCGTGTTTTGGCAGTAGCAGAACTTCCCAGCAGAGTGTTCTGTGAGAGGGTGAACGGCACTTCACCTCCCTCAGCCTGAAATCGCTTCTTGCTACAAACCGCCATTAAAGGCCACACTGCACTGAGGTGCTCTGCACAGAACACCGGTTGTCAGGGACTAGTGGTATGAAGCAGGATATGCCAGAACCAGCTTAGCTACAACATAGTTATTCGTCGTGCAGATTTCTGTGCTAGATATCAGTGATGCAGAGAAGCCATTTCTAGGTGTAGTGCAAAGTGAGATCTGTGGTGTGCTGTGCACACTTTCGCTTTAGCTTTAGGTGCACTGCAGTGCTCTTCGCTATGCATAGTGGAAAGAGTGTATGGTATGCTTTCAAGAAGCAGAGAATATTGCTATGGTAGAGAGGTTTTAGAAGAAAAGTGCACATGCCAGGCGTGTTTGGCAGTAGCAGAACTTCCCAGCAGAGTGTTCTGTGAGAGGGTGAAGCGGCACTTCACCTCCCTCAGCCTGAAATCGCTTCTTGCTACAAACCGCCATTAAGGAAACCACACTGCACTGAGGTGCTCTGCACAGAACACCGGTTGTCAGGGACTAGTGGTATGAAGCAGGATATGCCAGAACCAGCTTAGCTACAACATAGTTATTCGTCGTGCAGATTTCTGTGCTAGATATCAGTGATGCAGAGAAGCCATTTCTAGGTGTAGTGCAAAGTGAGATCTGTGGTGTGCTGTGCACACTTTAGACTAGCTTTAGGTGCACTGCAGTGCTCTTCGCTATGCATAGTGGAAAGAGTGTATGGTATGCTTTCAAGAAGCAGAGAATATTGCTATGGTAGAGAGGTTTTAGAAGAAAAGTGCATGCCAGGCGTGTTTGGCAGTAGCAGAACTTCCCAGCAGAGTGTTCTGTGAGAGGGGTAGACGACACTTCACCTCCCTCAGCCTGAAATCGCTTCTTGCTACAAACCGCCATTAAGGAAACCACACTGCACTGAGGTGCTCTGCACAGAACACCGGTTGTCAGGGACTAGTGGTATGAAGCAGGATATGCCAGAACCAGCTTAGCTACAACATAGTTATTCGTCGTGCAGATTTCTGTGCTAGATATCAGTGATGCAGAGAAAGCCATTTCTAGGTGTAGTGCAAAGTGAGATCTGTGGTG
>JAKWBO010000446.1:0-45490 GCA_034336685.1 Luscinia luscinia
TCCCATGAGGATTTTGGGGAGATTTTGGGAAATTTGGGGATTTTGGGAATTTGGGGAAGAATTGGGAAAAAGGGGGCGGGGATTGGGTGGGGAGGGAAATTTGGGGATTTTTAGGGCATTTTGGGAATTTTTGGGAATTTGGGGTTGGATTTGGGGAATTTGGGAGGAATTTTGGGGAATTTTGGGAATTTGGGGTCGGATTTTGGGGAATTTTTGGGGTTGGATTTGGGGATTTTAGAGCCATTTTGAGCGGAATTTTGGGGAATTTGAGGTCTGATTTTGGGGAAATTTGGGGAATTTTCGGGAATTTTGGGAATTTTGGGAAAATTTGGGGCCGGATTTTGGGGGGAATTTGGGGTTGCATTTGGGGAATTTGGGAAATTTAGGGATTTTGGGGAATTTGGGGAAGAACTGGGGGAAAGAGGGGCGGGGCTTGGGTGGGGAGGAAATTTGGGGCATTTTTGGGGCATTTTGGGGATTTTGGGGAATTTGGGGAATTTGGGAAATTTTGGGGAATTTTGGGGTTGGATTTAGGGGATTTTAGAACCATTTTAGGCTGAATTTTGGGAGGAATTTTGGGGAATTTGGGGAATTTTGAGGAATTTGGGGTCAGATTTTGGGGGGAATTTGGGAGGAATTTGGGGTCTGGATTTTGGGAGGAATTAATTTGGGAGGAATTTGGGAAAATTTGGGGAATTTGGGATGAACCTTGGGAATCTTGGGGAAACTAAAATCAGATTCCTGAAAGAAACTGTAACCTTTGGGGAACTTGGGGTCCGATTCTGTGGAAAACCTGGGGGACTTTTGGGAACTCCTTGGGAACCTGGAAGAACTGTGGGGCACAAGGGGGCGTGATCGGGTGGAGGAAACCTGGGGATCTTTTGGGGGCACTTGTGGAACCTTGGGAATTTGAATGACCTGGGGGATCTGGGAGACTTTGTAAACTCTGGAGTTCTGGGGCCATTGTAACTCCTGTGGGGGACCTGATTTCTGTGGATCTCAGGAGCCATTTTGGGCCGGAATCCGTGTGGTGGGGACCTTTGGCTCACGCCTGGTTTTGTGGGTCAAAATCCTGGTGTCCGGCGTGGAATTCTCGTGAACTCTGGGAACCTTTCCGGGGAAACTCTGGGAACCTAAACGGATTCTCGGGGAAACCTAGTGCAGGTATCCTGGGGAACCTGGGGAAACCTAAAGATCTTGGGAACCTAGAAGAACTGGGGTGGAAGCAAATGCGGATCAGTGGGGTGATGGAACTCCAAAGTACACATTGAATAATTCTCAGATTCTTGGGGTCAGCCTGTGATACCTCTGGGGCCTAAAACTTGATCTTGGGAACTCTGGGGCCGATCTGGGGATCTTAGAGTATTCACCTTTATATCGAATCTCGGGAGGAACCGTGTAGACCCCGGAGTCCAGATCTTGGGGAACTTTTGGGGAACCCTTGGGAATATCCGGATCTTGGGGGTAAGCTCTTGGGGAATCCGGGAGGAATCTGGGGAATTTGAGTTCGGATTTTGGGGGAACTTGGGAGGAATTTTGTGAATTTTTGTGAATTTTGGGGGAATTCGGTCGGATTTTGGGGAAAATTTGGGGTTGGATTTGGGGAATTTCGGAAATTTGGGGATTTTGGGGAATTTGGGGAAGAATTGGGGGAAAAGAGAGGCGGGGCTTGGGTGGGGAGGGAAATTTGGGGCATTTTTGGGGCATTTTGGGGATTTTAGGGGAATTTGGGGAATTTGGGGTCGGATTTTGGGGAATTTTGGGGTTGGATTCAGGGATTTTAGAGCCATTTTAGGCTGAATTTTGGGAGGAATTTTGGGAATTTTGGGAAATTTTGGGTCGGATTTTTGGGAATTTTTGGGGTTGGATTTGGGGATTTTAGAGTAATTTTGGGCTGAATTTTGGGGAGGAATTTTTGGGAATTTTAGGCCGGATTTTGGGAGGATATTTGGGAATTTGGGGTCGGACTTGGAGGAGTTTTGGGAATTTGGGGTTGGATTTTGGGGGAGTTTGGGAAATTTTAGGAATTTTGGGGAATTCGAGTCGGATTTTGGGGGAATTTGGGAGGAATTTGGAGAATTTTGGGGGTATATGGGGTCGGATTTTGGGGGGAATTTCGGGGGAATTTGGGGTTGGATTTTGGGGAATTTGAGGAATTTTAGGAATTTAGGGTCTGATTTTTGGGGAATTTGGGAGGAATTTTGGGAAGTTTGGGGAATTTGGGGTCGGATTTTGGGGGAATTTCGGGAATTTGGGGTTGGATTTGGGGGATTTTAGAGTCATCTTGGGCTGAATTTTGGGAGGAATTTTGGAGAATTTGGGGTCGGATTTTGGAGGAATTTGGGAGGAATTTCGGGAATTTGGGGTCGGATTTGGGGCAATTTTGGG
Source organism: Luscinia luscinia (assembly GCA_034336685.1). Taxonomy (NCBI): domain Eukaryota; kingdom Metazoa; phylum Chordata; class Aves; order Passeriformes; family Muscicapidae; genus Luscinia; species Luscinia luscinia. The sequence continues at coordinate 2,389 of JAKWBO010000446.1, forward strand.
GAATTTTGGGGTCAGATTTTGGGGGAATTTTGGGGAATTCGGTCGGATTTTGGGGGAATTTGGGACGAATTTTGGGGAATTTGGGGTCGGATTTTGAGGGAACTTGGGAGGAATTTTGGGGAATTTGGGGTTGGATTTTGGGGGAGTTTGGGAAATTTTGGGAATTTTGGGGAATTTAGGGTCTGATTTTGGGGGAATTTGGGAGGAATTTTGGGAATTTTGGGGAATTCGGGGTCGGATTTTCGGGGGGAATTTGGGAGGAATTTTGGGAATTTTGGGGAATTCGGGTCGGATTTTGGGGGAACTTGGGAGGAATTTGGGAGGAATTTTGGGAATTTTAGGAATTCGGGGTCGGATTTTGGGAGGAATTTTGGGATTTTGGGCCATTTTTCTGTTGAACCCAGCGGCGATTTCGGGAATATTTTCGGGAAGGACCCTCCCCAAATCCCCAAAATCCCCAAAATCCCTAAATTCCCCAATTCTCCCCCCAACCGGAACCTTTCCACGCCCCTCCCTCCCCAAAATCCCCCAAAATTTCCCAAATTTCCCAAAATTCCCCAAATTCCCCTCCCCCTCACCCGCTCACGGCGTCGTCGCTGCCCCGCGGGCCGTAGGGGCGCCATCGGAGCGCAGGGGGCGGACGGACAGACGGACACGGGGGAAACGGGGACAGACGGACACGGGGGGAAACGGGGACAGACGGACACGGGGGGTGCGGGAAGGACAGACGGACACGGGGACAAACGGACAGACGGACACGGAGGGGGATGGAGGACACGGAGGAAGGACAGACGGACACCGGGTGGGGATGAGAAGGACAGACGGACACGGAGGGGAGTATTGAGGACGCGGACGGACAGACGGACACGGGGGATGCGGGAAGGACGCGGGGACGGAGGAAGGACAGACGGACAGAGGAGACGGGGGATGCGGAAGGACAGACGGACACGGGAGGGGATTGATGAAGGACAGACGGACAGATGGACACAGGAGGGGGGATGAAGGACGCGCGGACGGACAGACGGACACGGGGGGATGGAGGAACGCGGGGACGGATGCGGGAAGGACAGACGGACAAGAGGGGGGAGGTGGAGGAGGACAGACGGACACGCAGGGGAGGGATGAAGGACAGACGGACACGGGGGGAGGGGAAGGATGCAGGAAGGACGGACGGACACGGGGCGGGGGGATGAAGGACAGACGGACAGAGGGATGCGGGGGCGGAGGGACGGACGGACAGACACGGGGGGATGGATGGAAGGATGGACGGACAGACCCGGACACGGGGGAGATGGATGGAAGGACGGACAGACAGACAGACACGGGGGATAGATGGATGGAGGATGGATGAAAGGACGGACAGACAGACGAGACACGGGGGGATGGATGGAAGGACGGACGGACGGACGGACACACGGACACACGGACGGACGGACGGACACACGGACACACGGACAGACGGACGGACACACGGACGAGACGGACGGACGGACGGACGGACGGCCAAGCGCCGCTCGCTGCAGGCCGGAGGCGCGGGACGGACAAACGGACGCGGGGGGGAGGGGGATGGGTAAGGGGAGGGTGGGGATGGGCTCGAACCCCTCCCCCCCTGGCGGCCACTGCGTGACGTCACCACGGCCGCTCTTAAAGGGACCGCGCCGGCCCCGGCCCTCCCCACCCCAAAAAATATAAATTGTAAAATTTCAGAGCCCGCCCAGAAAATTTGGGGATAAATCTCAAAAAAGGGAAAAAAAAAATTTGGGAGTAATTCCCGAAAATAAAAGGATCAAAATTTGGGGATAGTTCCAAAATGGGACCAAAATTTGGGGATAAATTCGAAAATGGGATCAGAATTTGGGGATAAATCCCTCAAAAATGGGATCAGAATTTGGGGATAATTCCAAAAGGGATCAAAATTTGGGGATAAATCCCCCAAAAATGGGATCAAAATCTGGGGATGAATCCCTAAAAAGGGATCAAAATTTGGGGATAATTCGAAAAAGGGATCCAAATTTGGGGATTATTTTTTAAAAAAGGGACAAAAAATTTGAGGATAAATCCCAAAAAAAGGAACCAAAATTTGGGGATGATTCCAAAGAAATGGATCCAAATTTGGGGATAATTAAAAAAAAAAGGGACCGAAATTTGGGGATAAATCCTAAAAAAAGGGCCAAGATTTGGGGATAATTTAAAGAAAAAGGGACAAAAAATTTGAAGATAAATCCTAAAAAGGGACAAAAATTTGGGGATGATTCCAAATAAAGGGACCCAAATTTGGGGTTCATTCCAAAAAATGGGACCCGAATTTGGGGATAAAACCCCAAAAAAGGGACCAAGATTTAGGGATAATTTAAAAAAAATAGGGAGAAAAAATTTGGGGATAAAGATCCTAAAAAAAGGGATAAAAATTTGAGAATAAATCCCTAAAAATGGGAGCAAGATTTGGGGATAATTGTTTTAAAAAGGGACAAAAATTTGGGGATGAATCCTAAAAAAACGGATCCAAATTTGGGGATAATTTTTTTTAAAAGGGGACCCAAATTTGGGAAAAAAATCCTAAATATAAGGGACCAAGATTTGGGGATAATTCCGAAAAAAAGGGATCCAAATTTGGGGATTATTTTTAAAAAAAGGGACAAAAACTTTGAGGATAAATCCCAAAAAAAGGAACCAAAATTTGGGGATGATTCCAAATAAAGGGACCCAAATTTGGGGTTCATCCCAAAAAATGGGACCCGAATTTGGGGATAAAACCCAAAAAAAGGGACCAAGATTTGGGGATAATTTTTAAAAAAAGGGAAAAAAAATTTGGGGATAAATCCTAAAAAAAGGACAAAAATTTGGGAATAAATCCTAAAAAAAGCGACAAAAATTTGGGGATAATTCCAAATAAAGGGACCCAAATTTGGGGATAATTTTTTAAAAAAGGGACAAAAATTTGGGGACAAATCTTAAAAAAAGGGACAAAAATTTGGGGGCTATTCCACCCACCCCAAACCAGTTCAAACCAGTTCAGACCAGTAAAAACCACTCAGACTCCGCCCATTCCCAGTAAAATCCAGGAACTCTGGAATTCTTTAATTCCGGCCCTCCCCACCCCCAACCCCGCCCCTCCCCATCCCAAAATTTGGGGAGGGGTTTGAGAAAAAGGGGGAGGGGCTTGAGGAGAGGAGGGGCTCCGCTCCCGCCCTCCCCCACTCGGCGTCAGTTCTCCACGGCGGCTGGAAAAGGAAAATCCCAAAATTCCCAAAATTTTTCCCCCAAAAATTCCCCAAATTTCTTCACCCCAAAATTTCCCAAAATTTCCCCCAAAATAACCCAACCCCCCAATTTCTACCCAAATTTTCCCAAATTCTTTTAATCTCACCCAAAATCCTCCGGGACTGTCCAAAAATTCCCAAATTTCTCCCGCAAATCCCCAAAATTTCTCCCAAATTTTTCCCCAAATTCTTCCAATTTTCCCCAAAATAACCCAAACCCCCAATCTCTACTCAAATTTCGCCCCCAAAAACCCAAATTCCCCCAAATTCCAACATTTACCCCCAGCACCTCCCAAAAAACCCCAAAATTCCCGAACTTTCCGCCCCAGGAACCGCCAAAATCCCAAATTCCCAAATTTCTCCTCGAATTTTCCATCAAATCCCCAAATTTCTCCTCAAACTTTTCCCAAAATTCCCAAATTTCCCCAGAATCCCCCAACCCACCCAGGCCGTCAGGGGGCGCCATCGCCGCGGGCGCCTCAGGGCCGCTCTGGCCGCTCAACTCGTTGGTCGGCGTCTCCTGCGGAAAAATGGCGGCGCTCAGCCTCTGATTGGCCCGCGGAGCCGTCAATCAAAGCGCTCGGCCAATCACCTGATCGAAGAGGTGCACCGTGACGTCATCGAAGAACGACACCGCTTTGCGCTTCCGGTTGGAGCTCAGTCCCACTTCCGGCGGGCGGCGCGGTGGTTTCAGGAGGCCGCGGAGGCCGCGCCCGTCCCAGCGGGAAACCACGAGCGGGACGGGCCCGGGTGAGGCCTCGTCGGGCCCCGCCGCTTCTTCCTCGTCCTCCTCGTCCTCCTCGGCCTCGTCCGGGTCCCCCCGCGCGGCCTCGGGCGCGCCCCAGCGCAGCGGGAGCGGCCGCAGCGCCAGAGGCGGCAGCGGCAGCGAGAGGCGCGAGGCCTTGGCTGAGGGGAGAAGGGCGGGAACGGGCGGGAAACGGGGGAAAATGAGGGAAATTTGGGGTTAAATGAGGGAAATTTGGGGTTAAATGAGGGAAATTTGGGGTTGAATGAGGGAAATTTGGGGTAAAATGAGGGAAATTTGGGGTTAAATGAGGGAAATTTGGGGTTAAATGAGGGAAAATGAGGGAAATTTGGGGTAAAATGAGGGAAATTTGGGGTTAAATGAGCGAAAACGAGGGACATTTGGGTTTAAATGAGGGAAAATTGGGGTTAAATGAGGGAAAATGGGGGGGGAAGATGAGGGAAATTGGGGTAAAAATGAGGAAAAAATGTGGGAAAATGAGGGAAATTTGGGGTAAAATGAGGGAAAATTGAGGGAAAATGAGGGGAAAAATGTGGGAAAATGTGGGAAAATGAGGGAAATTTGGGGTTAAATGAGGGAAATTTGGGGTAAATGAGAGAAAATGGGGGAAATGAGGGAAAATTTGGGTTAAATGAGGGAAATTTGGGGTTAAATGAGGGAAAATGGGGGGGAAGATGAGGGGAAATTGGGGGAAAAATGAGGAAAAAAATGTGGGAAAATGAGGGAAATTTGGGGTAAAATTAGGGGAAATTTGAGGGAAAATGAGGGAAAAATGTGGGAAAATGGGGGAAAATTAGGGAAATTTTGGGGTAAATGAGGGAAATTTGGGATAAAATCAGGGAAATGTGGGAAATTTGAGGGACAATGAGGGGAAATTGGGTGAAAAATGATGGAAAATAAGCAAAAATGAGGAAAAAATGAGGGAAATTTGGGGTAAAATGAGAAAAAAATGAAAGGAAAAAAAGGAAAAAAACGAAGGAGAAATTGGGAGGGAAATAAATGAAAATGAGGGAAAAATCAGGGAAATGGGGAAAATTGAGGGGAGATTGAAAAATGAGGGAAAAATGTGGGGGAATTTTGGTAAAAATCAGGTAAATTAAGGAAAAATGGGTGAAAAAAAGAGGGGAAAGAGGGAAAATGGAGAAAAATGAAGAAAAATAAAAGAAAAATTAGAGACAAATTTCACTCATTTGATGAAAAATTCCCCCCAAACTCACAAATTTTCCTCCAAACCCTTAAATTTCAACCCCAAATCCCCAAATTCTTCCCCCCAGGACTCCCCAAAATCCCCAAATTCCTCCAAAAATCCCCCAAATTTCCTTCAAAATCCCAAAAACCTCCCCAAAGTCGCCAAATTTCCCCCAAATTTCTTCTCAAACTCCCCAAATTCCGACCCCGAAAATCCCCAAATTTCTTCCCCAAATCCAAATTTCTTCCCCAAAACCTCAAATTTCTCCCAAAATCCCCCAAATTTTCCCTAATTTTTTCCCCCAAATCCTCATAAATCCCCAAATTTTGCCCGAAAATCCCCCAAATCCCCCAAATCCCCCAATTCCTCCAAAATCCCAATTCTCCCCCCGAAGTCCCCCAAATTCTCCCCAAAATAACAAAATCCCCCAAATTTGCCCTGGAAAATCCCCCAAATTCCCTCCTAAATTCACCCCCAAATCCTCAAATTTCCCCCAAATTCCCCCAAAATCTTCAATTTTCCCCCAAAACCTCCAAATTTTCCCCCAAATCCTCCTTAAATCCCTAAATTTTGCCACAAAATCCCTCCAAATCCCCAAATTTCCCCCAAATTTCCCTGAATCCCCATAATTCCCCCAAATCCCCAAAATTCCCCCAAATCCTCCCCCAAAACCCCCAAAATCCCCAAATTTCCCCCAAAATTCCCCCAAATTCTCCTTAAATCCCCAAATTTTGTTCCAAATTTTGCCCCAATTTCCCTGATTCCCCATAATTCCCCCAAATCCCCAAATTTCCCCCAAAATTACCAAATTTCCCCCAAAATTCCCCAAATCCTCCTTACACCCCCAATTTGCCCTAAATCCCCCAAAACCCCCAAATTTTGCCCCAATTTTCCCCTAAATCCCCCAAAATCCCCAAATTTTCCCCAAAATTTCCCCAAATCCCAAATTTCCCCAAAATTCCCCCAAATCCTCCCTCAAACTCCCCAAATGTCCCCCAAATCCCCATAGTTCCTCCCAAATCCCCGAATTTCCCCAAAATCCCCAAAATTCCCCCCAAAATTCCCAATTTTCCCCCAATTCTTCCCCAAATCCCCCCAAATGCCTGAATTTCCCTCCCCACCTCTGATCTCGCGCTGCTGCGGCTGCTCCGGGTGGGGAGGGGCCCTGGTGGGGCGGGGCCGCTCCGGGTGGGGGCGGGGCCGCTCCGGTGGGGAGGGCCCTGGTGGGGCGGGGCTCCGGTGGGGAGGGGCCCTGGTGGGGCGGGGCTCCGGTGGGGAGGGGCCCCGGGTGGGGGCGGGGCTCCGGGTGGGGCGGGGCTCGCTCTGTCGCCGCTGTCGCCGCCGGCCCCGCGCCGCCCCTCCCCACCCCCAGCAGGTGCCGCGAGACCCCTCGGTGAGAGACACCTGAGGCGCTCCTGGGCCACCTACGGCACCCCCGGGGTCACACCTGGGGACACCTGGGACACACCTGGGGTCACACCTGGGGTCACCTGGGACACACCTGGGGACACCTGGGACACCCCCGGGTCACACCTGGGGACGGGGTCACACCTGGGGACACCTGGGAATGAGTTTGGGACACCTGGGACACACCTGGGGACACCTGGGACATCCCCGGGGTCACACCTGGGGACAGGGACACACCTGCGGTCACCAGGGAATGAGCTGGGGTCACCTGGGACACACCTGGGGTCACACCTGGGGTCACACCTGGGGTCACCTGGGACACACTTGGGGTCACCTGGGAATGAGTTGGGGACACCTGGGACACACCTAGGGACATCCCCGGGGCAGTGACACACCTGGGGTTACACCTGGGGACACCTGGGACACACCTGGGGTCACCTACAGGATCCCCGGGGTCACCTGGGACACACCTGGGGTCACACCTGGGGACAGTGACACACCTGAGGGGGTGACACACCTGGGGACAGAGCCAGGGTCACCTGGGACACACCTGGTGACATCCCCGGTGACAGGGACACACCTGGGGTCACACCTGGGGTCACTCTGGGACATCCCCGGTGACAGTGACACACCTGGGGACACCTGGGGCACACCTGGGGCCGCCTCCAGCAGCCCCTCCCCATTCCTGGGGACACCTGTGCGTTTTTGGGGACATTTTGGGGACCTTTCGGGGCTTTCTGGGGACATTTCCGGACGTCCCTGGGCCGCCCTCGGGGACGTTTTTGGGGAAGTTTCGGGAATTTTTGGGGACATTTTTGGGGACATTTCGGGATGTCCCAGGGATCCCCTCAGGGACTTTTCGGGGCTTTTTTGGGACTTTTCGGGATTTTCTGGGGACAGCTCGAGGGTTTTTGGGGACATTTTTTGGGACATTTTCGGGGAAATCTCGGGATGTCCCAGGGATTCCCTCGGGGACAGTTTTGGGGACATTTTGTGATTTTTTGGGGACATTTCGTGATTTTTTGGGGACATTTCGTGGTTTTTGGGGGACATTTTGTGATTTTTGGGGGACGTTTCGTGGTTTTTTGGGAAGTTTCGGGGCTTTCTCGGGGACGTTTTGGGGCGTTTTTCGGGGATATTTGTGGGGACATTTTTTGGGATATTTCCGGGGACATTTTTGGGGACATTTTGGGCGCTTTTGGGGACACATCCAGGTGTTTTGGGGACATTTTTGGGACGCCTCGTGATTTTCTGGGGACATTTTGGGCATTTTTGGGGACATTTCGAGGGTTTTGGGGACATTTTGAGGGGTTTTGGGGATGTTTTTGGGGACATCTCGAGGATTTTTGGGGACATTTTTGGGGACATTTCGAGGGGTTTTGGGGACGTTTTTGGGGACATCTCGGGATGTCCCAGGGACCCCTTCAGGGACGTTTTTGGGGACATTTCCTGGATTTTGGGGGACATTTCGTGGTTTTTTGGGGACATTTTGTGATTTTTTGGGGACATTTCGTCGTTTTTTGGGGACATTTTTGGGGACCTTTGAGGGGACATCCGGGAACATTTCGGGGACCCCTTTGGGGACATTTTTTGGGACATTTCGGGGCATTTGGGGGACATTTTTGGGGACATTTTTGGGGACATTTTTGGGACATTTCGGGGCTTTTTGGGGACTTTTTGGGGACATCTCCAGGCGTCTCCTCGGGGACATTTCGGGGATTTTTGGGGACACTTTTGGGGACACCTCGAGGTGCTTCGGGGACCTTTTGGGGACCCCTGGGGACTTTGGGGACATTTTTGGGGACGGGTCCCGCTGTCCCCTCGGGGGACATTTTTGGGGACGATTTCGGGCCACCTGGCGGCGCTCTCCTCGGGGACCCCGGCCCCTTTTTGGGGACCTCGTGGGGACTTGGGGCTCCTCCTCGGGGACACTTTTGGGGACATTTGGGACACTGGGGACATCGGGGACCCTCTGGGGACATCGGGGACCCCTTTGGGACATCGGGGACTCCTTTGGGGACGATTTTGGGGACACTTGGAAAATTGGGGACGATTCTGGCGACATCTGGGATCTCCCTGGGGACACTGGGGGCCCCTCTGGGGACACTGGGGACAATTTTGGGGACATTTGGGGAGATTTTGGGGACACTGGGGACATTTTTGGGGACATTTGGGACAATTTTGGGGACATTTGGGGAGATTTTGGGGACATTTGGGGCGATTTTGGGGACATCTGGGACTTCTGCGGGACATTGGGGTTGAATTCGGGGACATGTGGAAAATTGGGGACAATTTTGGGGACATCTGAGACCGTTCTGGGGACATTTGGGACCCCTCTGGGGACGCTTGGGACATTTTTGGGGACATTTGGGACATTGGGAACCCTCTGGGGACATTGGGGACAATTTTGGGACATTTGGGGGCGATTTTGGGGACATTTGGGGCGATTTTGGGGACATTGGGGACCCATTTGGGGACGATTTTGGGGACACCTGGGACATGTTGGACCCCTCTGGGAACAATGGGGACAATTTTGGGGACATTTGGGACAATTCTGGGGACATTTGGGACTGTTTTGGGGACATCTGGGACTGTTTTGGGGACCCCTCTGGGGACATTTGGGGACACCCCCTGCGGTGCCACCCGGGGTCCCCAGGGTGTCCCTAAGGGGTCCCCAGCTCCTGGTGGCCTTGGGGACATTTTGGTGGCCCTGGGGACATTTTCAGTGGCCCTGGGGTCATTCCTGGTGGCCTTGGGGATATTTCTGGTGGCCTTAGGGACACTTCTGGTGGCCCTGGGGTCATTTCTGGTGTCCCTGGGGACATCTCCGGTGGCCTTGGGGACATCTCTGGTGGCCCTGGGGTCATTCCTGGTGGCCCTGGGGTCACTTCTGGTGGCCTTGGGGTCACTTCTGGTGGCCTTGGGGATATTTCTGGTGGCCTTGGGGACACTTCTGGTGGCCCTGGGGTCAATACTGGTGGCCTTGGGGACATTCCTGGTGGCCCTGGGGTCACTTCTGGTGGTCTTGGGGACAATTCTGGTGGCCTTGGGGTCACTTCTGGTGGCCTTGAGGTCATTTCTGGTGTCCCTGGGGTCACTTCTGGTGGCCTTGGGGACATCTCTGGTGGCCTTGGGGACATCTCTGGTGGCCCTGGGGTCATTCCTGGTGGCCCTGGGGTCATCTCTGGTGGCCCTGGAGTCATTCCTGGTGGCCCTGGGGACATTCCTGGTGGCCTTGGGGACATTTTTAGTGGCCCTGGGGTCATTCCTGGTGGCCCTGGGGACATCTCTGGTGGCCTTGGGGACACGGCCGGGGTCAGAGGGCCGTCCCCTGTCCCCAAGGTGCCACCGCCGGTGACAACGGCGACGTCCTGGGGGGGCACCGGGGCGGGGCCGGGGACCGGCCTGGGGCCAATGTCCGGTCTTGGGCCAGCAGTGACCGGTCTGGGGCCAATGTCCGGTCTGGGACCAGCAGTGACCGGTCTGGGGTCAATGTCCGGTCTTGGGCCAGCAGTGACCGGTCTGGGGTCAATGTCCGGTCTTGGGCCAGGAGTGACCGGTCTTGGGCCACTGGTGACCGGTCTTGGGCCAGGAGTGACCGGTCTTGGGCCACTGGTGACCGGTCTTGGGCCAGGAGTGACCGGTCTTGGGCCACTGGTGACCGGTCTGGGGGTCAATGTCCGGTCTTGGGCCAGCAGTGACTGGTCTGGGGTCAATGTCCGGTCTTGGGCCAGTGGTGACCGGTCCTGGGCCACTGGTGTCGGGGTCTTGGGCCACTGGTGTCCGGTCTTGGGCCAGTAGTGACCGGTCTTGGGCCAGTGGTGACCGGTCTGGGGCCAATGTCCGGTCTTGGGCCAGTGGTGACCGGTCTTGGGCCAGTAGTGACCGGTCCTGGGCCAGTGACCGGTCTGGGACCAGCAGTGACCGGTCCTGGGCCAGTGGTGACCGGTCTGGGGTCAATGTCCGGTCTTGGGCCAGTGGTGACCGGTCTGAGGTCAAGGTCTGGTCTTGGGCCAGTAGTGACCGGTCCTGGGCCAGTGATCGGTCTGAGGTCAATGTCCGGTCTTGGGTCACTGTCCGGCTGTGTCCCCACGTGGTCATCTCCAGGGACAGCGGCCGGCGTCCCTTGGGCCGCTGACCTTTCTTGACCCAACGATGACCGGTCCTGACCCAACGATGACCAGTCGTGGGTCACTGTCCGGTCCTGACCCAACGATGACCGGTCTTGACCCAACGATGACAGATCTTGACCCAACGATGACCGATTTTGGGTCAATGTCCACTCTTGGGCCGACAATGACCGGTCCTGGGTCAATGTCCAGTCCTGACCCAGCGATGACCGGTCCTGACCCAACGCTGACCCCTCTTGGGTCACTGTCCGGCCTTGTCCCCACGGGGTCATCTCCAGTGACAGCGGCGATGTCTCTTGGGCCATTGACCTTTCTTGACCCAACGATGACCGGTCTTGACCCAATGATGACCCCTCTTGGGTCAATGTCCGGTCCTGACCCAACAATGACCTGTCCTGGCTCAATGTCCGGTCTTGGGCCAACAATGACCCATGTTGACCCGACGATGACCGGTCCTGACCCAACGATGACCGATTTTCAGTCAATGTCCACTCTCGGGCCGATGATGACCGGTCCTGGGTCAACAATGACCGGTCCTGGGTCAATGTCCAGTTTTGGGCCAATAATGGCCCCTCTTGACCAACGATGACCGGTCCTGGGTCAATGTCCGGTCCTGGGTCAATGACCGGTCCTGACCCAACGATGACCGATCCTGACCCAACGCTGACCCCTCTTGGGTCACTGTCCGGCCGTGTCCCCATGGGGTCATCTCCAGGGACAATGGCGATGTCCTTTGGGCTGTTGACCTTTCTTGACCCAACGATGACCAATCTTGGGCCAACGATGACAGGTCCTGGGTCACTGTCCGGTCCTGATCCAACGCTGACCCCTCTTGGATCAATGTCCGGCCTTGTCCCCACGGGGTCATCTCAAGGGACAGCAACGACGTCTCTTGGACCGTTGACCTTTCTTGACCCAACAATGACCGATCCTGGGCCAACGATGACCGGTCCTGGCTCAATGTCCGGTCCTGACCCAATGATGACCGGTCCTGACCCGGCGATGACCCCTCTTGGGTCAATGTCCGGCCTTGTTCCCATGGGGTCATCTCCAGGGACAATGGTGATGTCCCTTGGGCCGTTGACCTTTCTTGACCCAACGATGACCGATCCTGGGCCAACGATGACCCCTCTTGAGTCACAGTCCGGTCCTGACCCAACGCTGGCCCCTCTTGGGTCACTGTTTGGCCTTGTCCCCATGGGGTCATCTCCATGGACAGTGACAACGACTCTTGGGCCATTGACCTTTCCTGACCCAACGATGACCGGTCTTGACCCAACGATGACCAGTCCTGACCCAACGCTGACCCCTCTTGGGTCAATGTCCAGTTTTGGGCCAATAATGGCCCCTCTTGACCTTAATGATGACCGGTCCTGGGTCAATGTCCAGTCCTGACCCAACGCCGACCCCTCTTGGGTCAATGTCCAGTCCTGACCCAACGATGACCCTTCTTCAGTCAACGACCGGTCTTGACCCAACGATGACCGCTCTTGGGTCAATGTCCGGTCCTGACCCAACGATGACCGGTCTTGACCCAACGATGACCCCTCTTGGGTCAATGTCCAGTCCTGACCCAACGATGACCGGTCTTGACCCGACGATGACCCCTCTTGGGTCAATGTCCGGTCCTGACCCAACGATGACCGGTCTTGACCCAACGATGACCGCTCTTGGGTCAATGTCCAGTCTTGACCCGATGATGACCGGTCCTGAGCCAACGATGACCGCTCTTGGGTCAATGTCCAGTCTTGACCCAACGATGACCGATCTTGACCCAGCGATGACCAGTCCTGGGTCAATGTCTGGTCCTGACCCAACGATGACCGGTCTTGACCCAACGATGACCCCTCTTGGGTCACTGTCCAGTCTTGACCCAATGATGACCGGCCCTGGGTCAATGTCCCGTCTTGACCCAACGATGACCGGTCTTGACCCAATGATGACCGGTCCTGGCTCAATGTCCAGTCTTGACCCAACGATGACCGGTCTTGACCCAACGATGACCGGTCCTGGCTCAATGTCCAGTCCTGACCCAACGCTGACCGCTCCTGGCCCAATGTCCGCTCCTCACCCAACGCCGACCCCTCTTGACCCACCGCCCACCCCCTCTCCGGCCGCTGCCCGCCGCCGCGCGGGGCCGTCGCCTCCTCCAGGCGCACGAAGAACTCGGAGCCGCCCGCGGGGCTGCGCGCCCCCAGCACGGGCAGCACGGCCGGGGACAGCCGCGCGTCCCCGCGGGGGCAGCGGCCGCGGCGCCAGGCGCACTCCAGGGCCAGGCGGCCGCCGCGGCCCTGAGTGACCGTCAGCACGTCCTCGGCGTCCGGCAGCGCCTCCAGCAGCGGAGCAGCGGCCGCCGGGGAGAAGATTCTGGGGGCGTTTTCGGGGGCGTTTGGGGGACGGGCCAGCAGCGAGCAGAAGCGGCGTGGAGCTGCTCCAGGTCAAGGCGCTGCGCGGGGGCAGCCAGCAGGAGCGGAGCAGGGCCAGCCTGGGGACGTTGGGGACGTTTTGGGACAGTTGGGGACGTTTTTGGGGACGTTTTGGGGATGGTTTTTGGGGTTTGGGGGCATCTGCGGGATCACGTTGTCCCCCAAATGTCCCCAAGTCCCTCGAATTTTCCTCAATTTCCTCCCGTTGTTCTCAATGTTCCCAATCCCCCAATGGCCCCCAGTGTCCCAAATGTCCCCAATGTCCTCAAATGTCCCCAAATGTCCCCAGTGTCCCCAATGTCCCCAGTGTCCCCAATGTCCCCAATGTCCCCAGTGTCCCCAGCGTCCCCAATGCCCCCAATGTCCCCAATCCCTCAATGTCCCCAGTGTTCCCAATGTCCCCAGTGTCCCCAATGTCCCCAGTGTCCCCAATGTCCCCAATGTCCCCAGTGTCCCCAGTGTCCCCACTGTCCCAAATGTCCCCAAATGTCCCCAAATGTCCCCAAATGTCCCCAATGTCCCCAATCCCTCAATGTCCCCAGTGTCCCCAATGTTCCCAATGTCTCCAGATCCCCCAGTGTCCCCAATGTCCCCAGTGTCCCCCAGTGTCCCCACTGTCCCAAATGTCCCCAATGTCCCCAGTGTCCCCCAATGTCCCCAATTCCTCGAATTTTCCCCGATTTCCTCCCGTTGTTCTCAAGGTCCCCAATGTCCCCCAATCTTCCCGATGTCCCCAAACGTCCCAAATTGTTCCAGGATTTCCTCCCCTGCTGTCCCCAAATTCGCCCAAAATCCCCTCGGTGTCCCCAAATCCCTAAATGTCCCCAATGTCCCCAATGTCCCACCAGTGTCCCCAATGTCCCAAATGTCCTCCCAGTGTCCCCAATGTCCCCAATGTCCCCAATCCCCGTGTCCCCTCAATGTCCCAAATGACCCTAAATCCCCAATGTCCCCAGTGTCCACTAATGTCCCCAATAGTCCTCAATCCCCCCAATGTCCCCAGTGTCCTTAATATCCCCAGTGTCCCTAAATGTCCACAATGTCCTCCAGTGTCCCCAATGTCCCCTCGCTGTCCCAGTGTCCCCAATGTCCCCAATATCCCCCAACATCCCCAATGTCCCCAGTGTCCCAAATCCCCCAATGTCCCCAATCCCCACAATGCCCCCCAGTGTCCCCAAATCCCCCAGTGTCCCCAATCCCCAGTCTCCCCAGTGTCCCCATTGTCCCCAATGCCCCAATCCCCCCGTGTCCCCAGTGTCCCCAATGTCCCCAGTCTCCCAGTGTTCCCAATGTCCCAAATGTCCCCAGTGTCCCTAGTCTCCCCAGTGTCCCCAATGTCCCCAGTGTCCCCAATCCCCCGTGTCCCCCGTGTCCCCGTGTCCCCAATGTCCCCAATCCCCAGTGTCCCCAATCCCCCAATCTCCTCAATGTCCCCTCACTGTCCCCCAATACCCCAAATCCCCAAATGTCCATAATGTCCCCAATGTCCCCAATGCCCCCAATGTCCCCAATGTCCCCAATCCCCCCGTGTCCCCCGTGTCCCCGTGTCCCCCGTGTCCCCAATGTCCCCAATCCCTCAGTGTCCCAAATCCCCCAATCTCCTCAATGTCCCCTCACTGTCCCCCAATACCCCAAATCCCCCAAATGTCCCCAGTCTCCCCAGTGTCCCCATTGTCCCCTCGCTGTCCCCGTGTCCCCAATCTCCCCAATGTCCCCAATCCCCCGTGTCCCCCCGGTGTCCCTCACCACGGCGCTGTCCCCAGCTCGGGCGGGGGCAGCTCGGGCGGGTTTTGGCTCCGGAGCCGCCCCAGGAGCTGCCGGTCCGACAGGTGGGGGAGGGGCCGCGCGCCGCGCTGCAGGAGCTCCCAGAGGGTCACACCCAGAGCCCTGCGGGGACAGTGTCACCTCAGTGTCACCATTGTCACCTCAGTGTCACCTCCCAGAGCTCCCAGAGGGTCACACCGAGTGCCCTGCGGGGACATTGTCACCTCAGTGTCACCTCAGTGTCACCTCAGTGTCACCATTGTCACCTCCCAGAGCTCCCAGAGGGTCACACCGAGTACCCTGCGGGACAGTGCCACCATTGTCACCTCAGTGTCACCTCAGTGTCACCATTGTCACCTCCCAGAGCTCCCAGAGGGTCACACCCAGAGCCCTGCGGGACAGTGTCACCTCAGTGTCACCATTGTCACCTCAGTGCCACCATTGTACCTCCCAGAGCTCCCAGAGGGTCACACTGAGCGCCCTGCGGGGACATTGTCACCTCAGTGTCACCTCAGTGTCACCTCAGTGTCACCAGTGTCACCTCAGTGTCACCATTGTCACCTCCCAGAGCTCCCA
Organism: Luscinia luscinia; assembly: GCA_034336685.1. Lineage (NCBI taxonomy): Eukaryota > Metazoa > Chordata > Aves > Passeriformes > Muscicapidae > Luscinia > Luscinia luscinia. The sequence continues at coordinate 17,907 of JAKWBO010000446.1, forward strand.
GAGGGTCACCCCGAGTGCCCTGTGGGGACAGTGCCACTATTGTCACCTCAGTGTCACCTCAGTGTCACCATTGTACCTCCCAGAGCTCCCAGAGGGTCACCCCGAGTACCCTGCGGGGACAGCAGTGTCACCATTGTCACCTCAGTGTCACCTCAGTGCCACCAGTGTCACCTCAGTGTCACCATTGTCACCTCAGTGTCACCAGTGTCACCATTGTCACCATTGTCACCAGTGCCACCAGTGTCACCTCAGTGTCACCATTGTACCTCCCCGAGCTCCCAGAGGGTCACCCCGAGTGCCCTGCGGGGACAGTAGTGTCACCAGTGTCACCTCAGTGTCACCTCAGTGTCACCAATGTCACCAGTGTCACCATTGTCACCTCCCAGAGCTCCCAGAGCTGTCACCCCAGCGCCCTGCGGGGACATTGTCACCTCAGTGTCACCTCAGTGTCACCATTGTCACCTCCCAGAGCTCCCAGAGGGTCACACCGAGCGCCCTGCGGGGACATTGTCACCTCAGTGTCACCATTGTCACCTCAGTGTCACCTCCCAGAGCTCCCAGAGGGTCACCCCGAGTGCCCTGCGGGGACAGTAGTGTCACCAGTGTCACCTCAGTGTCACCTCAGTGTCACCATTGTCACCATTGTCACCTCCCGAGCTCCCAGAGCGTCACCCCCAGAGCCCTGCGGGGACAGTGTCACCTCAGTGTCACCATTGTCACCATTGTCACCTCAATGCCACCATTGTCACCTCAGTGTCACCATTGTCACCTCCCCAGTGCCACCGACGTCCCCACAAATGTCCCCAAAAAATCACGAAATGTCCCCAAAAAAATCAAGAAATGTCCCCAAAATGTCCCCGAAAAATCACAAAATGTCCCCAAAATCCCGCAAAATGTCCCGAAATGTCCCCAAAAAAATCACAAACTGTCCCCAAAAAATCACAAAATTTCACAAAATGTCCCCAAAATGTCCCCGAAAAATCACGAAATGTCCCCGAAATGTCCTCAAAAAAATCACAAAATGTCACAAAATGTCCCCAAAACCCCCAAAATGTCACGAAATGTCCCCAAAAAATCACAAAATGTCCCCAAAAAATCACAAAATGTCCCCAAAAAATCACAAAATGTCTCCATATGTCCCAAATGTCCCAAAAAATGATACCGAAAATCCCTAAAAAATCACAAAATATCCCCAAATGTCCATAAAAAATCACAAAATGTCCCCAAATGTCCCTAAATGTCTCCAAAATGTCCCTAAAAATCACAAATGTCCCCAAAACCCCTCAGAACGTCTCCAAAAAATCACAAAATGTTCCCAAAATCCCCCAAAATGTCCCCCAAAAAATCACGATATGTCCCCAAAATGTCCCAAAAAATCACAAAATGTCCCCAAATGTCCCCAAAAAATCCCCAAATCCCTCAAAATGCCCCCCAAAAAATCACAAAATGTCCCCAAATGTCCCCAAAATCCCCCAAAATGTCCCCGAAAAATCACGAAATGTCCCCAAATGTCCCCAAAATGTCCCCAAAAATGTCCCCAAAAAATCACAAAATGTCCTCAAAAAATCACAAAATGTCCCCAAATGTTGCCAAAAATCCCCAAATCCCTCAAAATGCCCCCAAAAAATCACAAAAATGTCCCCCAAATGTCCTCAAAATCCCCAAAATGTCCCCGAAAATCACGAAATGTCCCCAAATGTCCCAAATGTCCCCACAAATGTCCCCAAAAATCACAAAATGTCCTCAAAAATCACAAAATGTCACAAAATGTGTCCCCAAAACCCCCAAAATGTCACGAAATGTCCCCAAAATCCCCCAAAATGTCCTCAAAAAAATCACAAAATGCCCCCCAAAAAAATCACGAAATGTCCCCAAATGTCCCCAAAAAATCACAAAATGTTCCCAAATGTTCCCCAAACCCCAAAATGTCCCCAAAAAATCACGAAATGTCCCTAAATGTCCCTTAATGTCTCCAAAATGTCCCTAAAAATCACAAAATGTCCCCAAATGTCCCCAAAAATCACAAAACGTCCCCAAAAAGTCACGAAATGTCCCCAAATGTCCCTAAAATGTCCCCAAAAAAATCACGAGATGTCCCCAAATGTCCCCAAAAAATTCCTTAAAAATCACAAATTGTTCCCAAAATCCCCCAAAATGTCCCCAAAAAATCACAAAATGTCCCCAAAAAAATCACAAAATGTCCCCAAAAAGTCACGAAATGTCGCCAAAAAATTCCTAAAAAAATCACAAAATGTTCCCAAAACTGTCTCCAAAAAATCACGAAATGTCCCCAAAAAAATCACAAAATGTCCCCAAAAAATCACGAAATGTCCCCAAAATGTCCCTAAAAAAATCACAAAATGTCCCCAAAAATCCCGAAATGTCCCCAAATGTTCCCGAAATCCCCAAACCCGCCGAGATCGCGGACCAGACGTTGCTCTCGCGGCTCTGCGGCGCCACCTCCAGCGTCCCGCGCGGTCCCTTTGTCACCAGCTCGGGCGCGAGCCAGCGCAGGGGCACGGGCACGCGCCCGGCCGTGACGTAATAGTCCTCCTGTGACGTCACCGAGCCGAAGAAACCAGCGAGATTCAGCCCGAAAAAATCCCGGGAAATTCGCGCCAAATTCCCGCCAAAATCCGCGATTTTCACCCGAAATTCGCCCGAAATTCACCCGAAATTCCCGCCAAATTCCCGCGATTTCCTCCAAAAATTCCCACCAAAATTCCCCGAAATTCCCGCGATTTTCACCCGAAATTCACCCCAAAATTCACCCAAAATTCCAGCCAAATTCCCGCCAAAATCCCGCGATTTCCACCCAAAATTCCCACAAAATTCTCATGATCTTGGCTCAAAATTCAGCCCAAAATTTTCCCGAATTTCCCCGAGTTTTCGAATTTTCCCGAATTTCCCCGAGTTTTCCGAGTTTCCAATTTCCCCGAGTTTTCCCGAATTTCCCGAGTTTTCCAGAATTTCCCGAATTTCCCGAATTTCCCGAATTTCCCGAATTTCCCGAGTTTTCCCGAATTTCCCAGAATTTCCCCGAAGTTTTCCCAAATTCCCTGAGTTTCCCAGATTTCCCGAATTTCCCAGAATTTCCCAGATTTCCCGAATTTTCCCGAGTTTTCCCGAGTTTCCCGAATTTCCCGAATTTCCCCGAATTTTCCGAATTTCCCGAATTCCCAGATTTTCCCGAATTTTCCAGATTCCCCAATTTCCCAGAATTTCCCGGAATTTCCCGAATTTCCCCGAGTTTCCCAGATTTTCCCGAATTTCCCGAGTTTTCCAGATTGCCGAATTTTCCCAGATTTCCCAGGTTTCCCGAATTTCCCGAGTTTCTCGAATTTCCCGAAGTTTCCCAATTTCCCGAGTTTCTCGAATTTCCCGAGTTTTCCGAATTTCCGATTTTCCCGAATTTCCCGAGTTTCCCGAGTTTTCCGAATTTCCCGAATTTCCCCAATTTTCCCGAATTTCCCCGAATTTCCCAATTTCCCAGACTTTCCAATTTCCCGAATTTCCCGAGTTTTCCCAAATTTCCCTGAGTTTCCCAATTTCCCGAATTTCCCAATTTCCCGAGTTTCCCCGAGTTTTCCGAATTTCCAGGTTTTCCGAATTTCCCCAATTTTCCCAGATTTCCCAGATTTCCCGAGTTTTCCCAAATTTCCCTGAGTTTCCCCGAATTTCCCGAATTTCCCGAATTTCCCAATTTCCCAATTTTCCCGAGTTTTCCGAGTTTCCCAATTTCCCAATTTCCCGAATTTCCCGAATTTTCCCGAATTTCCAGATTCCCCAGATTTTCCCGAATTTTCCCAATTTCCCGAGTTTCCCGAATTTTCCCAATTTCCCGAGTTTTCCCAATTTACCCGAATTTTCCCCGAATTTCCCGAATTTCCCAGATTTCCCGAGTTTCGAGTTTCCCGAATTTCCCGAAGTTTCGAGTTTTCCCGAATTTCCCAATTTCCCAATTTTCTGGAATTTCCCGAGTTTTCGAGTTTCCCGAGTTTTCCGAGTTTCCCGAATTTTCCCGGAGTTTTCCGATTTCCCGAGTTTCCTCGAATTTCCCGAATTTCCCGAAGTTTCCCAATTTCCCCGAGTTTCCCAGATTTTCCAGATTTCCCCGAATTTTCCCAATTTCCTCGAATTTCCCCGAGTTTCCCGAATTTCCCGAGTTTTCCCAGTGTTCCTCGATTTCCCCAATTCCCAGATTCCCCGAGTTTCCCAGATTTCCCCAAATTTCCTGAGTTTCCCCAGATTTCCCCGAATTTCCCGAATTTCCCGAATTTTCCGAATTTCCCCTGAATTTCCGAGTTTCCCGAGTTTTCACGAGTTTTCCACGAGTTTCCCGAGTTTTCCCAGATTCCCCGAATTTTCCCGAATTTCCCGAATTTCCCAGAATTTCCCGAATTTCCCGAGTTTTCCCGAGTTTTCCGAATTTCCCGAATTTCGAGTTTTCCAATTTCCCGAATTTTCCCAATTTCCGAATTTCCCCGAGTTTCCCGAGTTTCCCCAGAGTTTCCCGAATTTCCCCAGATTTCCCCGAATTTCCCGAGTGTTCCCGAATTTCCCCGAGTTTCCCGAGTTTTCCGAGTGTTCCCGAATTTCCCGAGTTTTCCCGAGTGTTCCCGAGTATTCCGAGTTTCCCGAGTTTTCCCGAGTTTTCCCGAGTTTTCCCCGAGTTTTCCCGAGTTTTCCCGAATTTTCCCGAATTCCCCAGATATTCCCAGAATTTCCCAGAGTTTTCCCAGAGTTTCCCGAGTTTTCCCGAGTTTTCCCGACTGCCCACCCGGTAGTTCTCGGGGCCCAGCCCGTAGTCGCCGACTCGCGCCGTCAGCTCCGAGGTGAGCAGCATCGTTCCGCAGCGCCAGGTCACTGAGCCGGCCCGAAAAAACGGGATTTTGGGAAAAAAAAAAATTTGGGGAAAAATCCCCGAATTTGGGGAGAAATCGCGAAATTTGGGGAGAAATCCGAAATTTGGGGGAGAAATCTCGAAATTTTGGGGAGAAATCCGAAATTTGGGAAAAATCCAAATTTGGGGGAAAAGTCCGAAATTTTGGGGAGAAATCCCGAAATTTGGGGAGAAATCCGAAATTTGGGGGAGAAATCCTGAAATTTGGGGGAGAACTCCCGAAATTTGGGGAGAAATCCCGAAATTTGGGGAGAAACCCGAATTTGGGAGAAACCCGAAATCTGGGGAGGAATCCCGAAATTTGGGGAAGAAATCTCGAAATTTGGGGAGAGAACTGAAATTTTGTGGGAGAAATCCCAAATTTGCGGGGAGAAATCCCGAAATTTGGGAGAAATCCTGAAATTTGGGGGAGAACTCGAAATTTGGGGGAGAAATCCCAATCTGGGGAGAAATCCCGAAATTTGCGGGAGAAATCTCGAAATTTGGGGAGAAATCCCGAAATTTTGGGGAGAAACCCGAAATTTTGGGGGAGAAACCCCGAAATTTGGGAGAAATCGAAATTATGGGAGAAACCCGAAATTTGGGGGAGAAATCCCAAAATTGGGGAGAAATCCGAAATTTGGGGAGAAATCCGAAATTCTGCGGGAGAAACCCGAAATTTGGTGGGAGAAACCCCGAAATTTGGGGGGAGAAACTCAAATTTTGGGGGAGAAACCCCAAATTTGGGAGAAATCCCGAATTTGGGGAGAAATCCTGAAATTTTGGGGGAGAAATCCCGAAATTTGGGGGAGAAATCCGAAATTTGGGGGAGAAATCCGAAATTTGGGGGAGAAATCCCGAATTTTGGGAGAAACCCGAAATTCGGGGTGAAATGGCTGAAATTTTGGGGAAAAGTTGTGGGATTTGGAGGAAAATTGTTGGATTTTGTTGAATTTTTGGGGGAAATAACAGAATTTTGGGGAAATTTTAGGGGAAAATGGAGGAATTTTGGGGAAAAATTAATGGGATTTGGAGGGAAAATTGTTGGATTTTGGTGAATTTTTGGGGAAATAACAGAATTTTGGGGGAAATTTTGGAGAAAAATCGAGAAATTTTTAGGCGGGAAATGGTGAAATTTTTTCGGGAAATGGTGAAATTTTGGGGAAAAATGTGGATTTGGAGGGAAAATTGTTGAATTTTGGTGATATTTTGGGGGGAAATAACAGAATTTTGGGGGAAATTTTGGGGAAAAATGGAGGAATTTTGGGGAAAATGGTGAAATTTTGGGGGAAATAGTGACATTTTGGGGAAAAATTGTGGGATTTGGAGGGAAAATTGTGGAATTTTGGTAATTTTTGGGGTGGAAAATAATAGAATTTTAGGGGGGAATTTTTGGGGAACATTCGAGGAATTTTTTGGGGGAAAATGGTGACATTTTTGGGGGAAATGGTGAAATTTTGGGGAAAAATGTGGGATTTGGAGGGAAAATCGTGGAATTTTGGTGATTTTTTTTTTTTTTGGGAAATTCACGAAATTTTGGGGAGAAATCCTGAATTTTTAGGGAAAAGTTGTGGAATTTTGGGGTGTTTTTATGGGATTTTTGCCCTTTTCATGGCATTTTAAATGTGATTTTTAATGAGATTTTTAATGGGATTTTTAATGGGATTTTAAATGGGATTTTAAGGGATTTTTGCCATTGTAGGGTGTTGTAATGGCATTTTAAATGTGATTTTTACCGGAATTTTGCCGGTTTTTGGGTGTTTTTAATGGGATTTTTATGAGATTTTTAAGGGAATTTTGCCGTTTTTGGGGGGTTTTAATGGGATTTTTAATGGGATTTTTAATGTGATTTTAAATGGGATTTTAAATGGGATTTTAAATGGGATTTTAAGGGATTTTCGCCATTTTGGGGTGTTTTTAATGGCATTTTAAATGCGATTTTTACCGGAATTTTGCCGTTTTTTGAGGGTTTTTAATGGGATTTTTAACGGGATTTTTACGGGATTTTTGCTGTTTTTTGGGATTTTAATGGGATTTTTAACGGGATTTTTACCGGATTTTTGCCATTTTAGGGTGTTTTTAATGGCATTTAAAATGCGATTTTCACCGGAATTTTGCCATTTTTGAGTGTTTTTAATGGGATTTTTATGAGATTTTTACCGGAATTTTGCCGGTTTTTGGGGGTTTTTAATGGCATTTTAAATGGGATTTTTACCGGAATTTTGCCATTTTGGGGGTTTTTAATGGCATTTTAAATGCGATTTTTACCGGAATTTTGCCGTTTTTTGAGGGTTTTTAATGGGATTTTTAACGGGATTTTTACCGGAATTTGGCCGTTTTTTGAGGGTTTTTAATGGGATTTTTACCGGAATTTTGCGGTTTTTGGGTGTTTTTAATGGCATTTTTATGTGATTTTTACCGGAATTTTGCCATTTTTTGGGTTTTTTAAATGGCATTTTTATGAGATTTTTACCGGAATTTTGCGGTTTTTTGGGTGTTTTTTAGGGGATTTTTATGTGATTTTTACCGGAATTTTGCCGGGTTTTGGGTGTTTTTAATGGGATTTTTATGTGATTTTTACCGGAATTTTGCCGTTTTTTGGGTGTTTTTTACGGGATTTTTTTTGGGATTCCATTTTCGGCGCCCCGGGCGGGTTTGGGGTGAATTCGGGGGATTTCGGTACCTGTGCACGAAGCCGTGGCGGTGCAGGTGCCGCAGCCCCCGCGTCACCTCCAGCGCCAGGCGCTGCAGGGTCCCCAAATCCGGGGGGGGCGGCGGGGGAGGGGCGGCCCCTCCCCCCCCCGGCCCCTCCCCCCGCTGGGCGCGCAGGTAACGCTTCAGGTCACCCTGGGGGAAAGTAACCGAAATTAACCCGAAATCAGCCCAAAATGAACCCGAAATTGACCCGAAATGAACCCGAAATTAACCCCAAATTAACCCAAAATTGACCCGAAATTAACCCAAAATTAACCCGAAATGAACCCAAAATTAACCCGAAATGAACCCAAAAATTAACCCGAAATTGACCCGAAATTAACCCAAAATTAACCCGAAATGAACCCGAAATTAACCCGAAATGAACCCGAAATGAACCCGAAATTAATCCAAAATTAACAAAAAATTAACCCGAAATGAACCCGAAATTAATCCAAAATTAACTCGAAATGAACCCAAAATGAACCCGAAATTAACCCAAAATTAACAAAAAATTAACTCGAAATGAATCCAAAATTGACCCGAAATTAACCCAAAATTAGCACAAAATTGACCCCAAATTAACCCGAAATGAACCCAAAATTAACCCGAAATCAGCCCAAAATGAACTCAAAATTGACCCGAAATGAACCCGAAATTAACCCAAAATTAACCCATAATTAGCACAAAATGAACCCAAAATTAACCCAAAATTGACCCAAAATTAACCCGAAATGAATGCGCTTCAGGTCACCCTGGGGGAGGGGCGAGAAATCCCGGAATGAGCCCAAAATGAACCCAAAATGAACCCCAAATTAACCCGAAATTAACCCGAAATTAACACAAAATGAACCCAAAATGCATCCAAAATTAACCAAAAATTAACCTGAAATTAACCTGAAATTAACCCAAAATTAACAAAAAATTAACACAAAATTAACACAAAATTAGCACAAAATTAACCCAAAATAAACCCAAAATTAGCACAAAATTTACCCAAAATAAACCCAAAATTTGCACAATATTAACACAAAATTTTTCCAAAATTAACCGGAAATTAACACAAAATTGTCACAAAGTTTACCCAAAATTAATCCAAAATTAACCCAAAATTAACCCAAAACAAACCCAAAACTTATCCAAAATTAACATAAAAAACCCCAAAATGACTCCCCAAAATTAGAATAAAAAAATTCCAATTAACATCCCAACATTAAACCAAAATTAACTGAAAATTAACACAAAATTAACCCAAAATTAACACTAAATTAACACAAAATTAGCCCGAAAATAACCCAAAATTAACACAAACCCCACCAAAATGACACCCCGAAATTAGAATAAAAAATCCCAATGAACATCCCAAAATAAACACAAAATTAACCCAAAAATCACCCAAAATTAACCCAAAAATCACTCAAAATTAACCCAAAAATCACACAAAATTAACTCAAAAATCATCCGAAATTAACCCAAAAATCACCCAAAATCAATCCAAAAATCACTCAAAATTAACCCAAAAATCACCCAAAATTAACCAAAAATCACCACAAGAACCAGCCCAAAACCCACCAAAATTAACCCAAAATTAACCCAAAATTTATCTAAAATTAACGCAAAATCAACACAAAACTTCCCAAAATCTCCCAAATTTCCCCCTAAAATCCCCCAATTTTTCCCAAAAACCCTCCCAAATTACCCGGATTTCCCCCAACCCCCGCCCAGGACCCCCCAAAATTCCCCAAATTCCCCAAAAATTCCCAAAATTCCCAAATTCCGCCCTCACCATCTGGCAGTACTCCATGACGAGCAGCAGGGGGCGCTCCCGGCACCCCCCGAGGCACCGCAGCAGGTTCGGGTGGCGCAGGGTCCTGGAACGCCAAAAATCCCAAAATTTCACCCAAAATTCCCAAATTCAGAGCAGAAATTACAGAATTCCACCCGAAATCCTCTCTGGAAAACCCAAAAATCCCAAAATTTTAACCCAAAATTTGCCGACTTTCTCCAAAAATCCACCCGGAATTCCCTCCCGAGACCCCAAAAATCCCAAATTCCACAAAAAAATTCCAAATTTCCACCCGAAAATCCCCAAATTCGGAGCAGAAATTCCCGAATTTCACCCGAAAATTCCACCCGAAATCCCCTCCGGGAACCGCAAAAATCCCAAAATTTCACCCAAAAATCCCCAAATTTCACCCAAAATTCCCGAATTTCACCCGAAACCCACCCGGAATTCCCTCCAGGGACCCCAAAATCCGAAATTCCACCCGAAAATCCCCAAATTCGGAGCAGAAATTCCCGAATTTAACCCGATAATTCCACTCAAAATCCCCTCCGGGAACCCCAAAATCCTAAAATTTCACCCAAAAATCCGGAATTTCACCCAAAATTTCCGAATTTCACCCGAAACCCACCCGGAATTCCCTCCAGGGACCCCAAAATCCGAAATTCCACCCGAAAATCCCCAAATTTGAGGCAGAAATTACAGAATTCCACCCGAAAATTTAACCCGAAAATGTCTCCGGGAACCCCAAAATCCCAAAATTTCATCTAAAAAATCCTCGAATTTCACCCAAAAATCCCGAATTTCACCCAAAATTCCCGAATTTCTCCCAAAATCCACAAAAAATTCCCTCCCGGGGACCTCAAAAAATCCCAAAATTTCCACCCGAAAATCCCCAAATTCGGAGCAGAAATTTCAGAATTTCACCCGAAAATTCCACCCGAAATCCTCTCCAGGAACTGCAAAAATCCCCAAATTTCACGCAAAAATCCCCAAATTTCACCCAAAAATCCCGAATTTCACCCGAAACCCACCCAGAATTCCCTCCAGGGTCCCCAAAAGCCGAAATTCCACCCGAAAATCCCCAAATTCGGAGCAGAAATTTCCGAATTTCACCCGAAAATTCCACCCGAAATCCTCTCCGGGAACCCCAAAATCCCAAAATTTCATCTAAAAAATCCTAAAATTTCACCCAAAATTCCCGAATTTCTCCCAAAATCCACAAAGAATTCCCTCCCGGGGACCTCAAAAAATCCCAAAATTTCCACCCGAAAATCCCCAAATTCGGAGCAGAAATTCCTGAATTTCACTCGAAAATTCCACCCGAAATCCTCTCTGGGAACCCCAAAAATCCCCAAATTTCACCCAAAAATCCCGAATTTCACCCAAAATTCCCGAATTTCACCCGAAACCCACCCGAAATTCCCTCCCGGGACCCCAAAAATCCCAATTTTCACCCAAAATCCCCAAATTTGGGGCAGAAATTCCCAAATTTCACCTGAAATCCTCTCCAGGAACCCCAAAAATCCCAGAATTTCACCCAAAATTTGCCGAATTTCTCCAAAAATCCACCCGGAATTCCCTCCCTGACCCCAAAAATCGCAATTTTCTGGTGTTTATTTTTGGGTATTTTGGGTATCTTTGGGTTATTTTGGCTGTTTTTGGGGTATTTCGGGTAGATTTGGGTTATTTCCGGTGTTTTTCGGGTTGTTTTGGGTGTTTTTTGGGTGATTCTGGGTGTTTTTTGGGGTGTTTTTGGGTGTTTTCGGGTGTTTTTGGGAAATTTTGGGTAATTTCGGGTATTTTTGGGGTGTTTTTGGCTGTTTTGCGGTGGTTTTGGGGTGTTTTTTGGGGTGTTTTTGGGTGTTTTTGGGTGTTTTGGGGTGTGTTTTTGGGTTATTTTGGGTAATTTTGGGTGTTTTTAGGGTGTTTTGGGGGTGTTTTTGGGTGTTTTGGATTGTTTTGGGGTGTTTTTGGGATGTTTTGGGTGGTTGTGGGTGTTTTGGGGATATTTTGGGACATTTTGGGTGGGTTTGGGTGTTTTGGGGTGTTTTAGGGTGTTTTTGGGTGTTTTTGGGCGTTTTGGGGATATTTTTGGGACATTTTGGGTGTTTTTGGGATATTTTGGGATATTTTGGGTAATTTCGGGTGTTTTTGAGTGTTTTGGGGGTGTTTTGGGTGTTTTTCGGCGTTTTGGGGATATTTTTGGGACATTTGGGTGTTTGTGGGATATTTTGGGATATTTTGGGCAATTTCAGGTGTTTTTTGGGTGTTTTGGGTAATTTCGGTGTTTTGGGATATTTTGGGGTGTTTTTGGGTGGTTTTGAGTAATTTCGGTGTCTTTGGGTTGTTTTTTGGGTGTATTTGGGTTATTTTGGGACATTTTGGGTGGGTTTGGGTGTTTTTGGGTTGTTTTGGGGTGTTTTGGTTGTTTTCACGTGTTTTTGGGGTGTTTTGGGGTGTTTTCGGGGTGTTTTCGGGTGATTCGGGGTGTTTTCGGGTGTTTTTGGGGTGTTTCGGGTGTTTTGGGGTGTTTTGGCACATTTCGGGACGTTTGGTACCTGTAGGGCTCGGCCTCGGCCAGGAACCGGCGCCTCTCGGGGTCCCGGCCCCGCCCGCAGCTCCTTCAGCACCACCTGGGGCGGGGCCGGGCGCCCCGCAGCTCCCCAGGATCACCTGCGGACCCAAAAACCACAAAACCCCCAAAAATAAAATCCGGGAAAAAAATCCCGCCAAAACCCTCCCAAAAATCCCAAAAAATCCCATTAAAACAAAAAAATCCCGTTAAAATAACCCAAAAAATCTCCCCGAGCCCCCCGCAGCTCCCCCAGGATCACCTGCGGACCCAAAAACCACAAAACCCCCCAAAAAATAAAATCCAGGAAAAATAACGCCAAAACCCTCCCAAAAATCCCAAAAAATCCCATTAAAACAAAAAATCCCGTTAAAATAACCCAAAAAAAATCTCCCCGAGCCCCCCGCAGCTCCCCCAGGATCACCTGCGGACCCAAAAACCACAAAACCCCCAAAAAATAAAATCCAGGAAAAATAACGCCAAAAACTTCCCAAAAATCCCCAAAAATCCCATTAAAACAAAAAAATCCCGTTAAAATAACCCAAAAAAATCTCCCCGAGCCCCCGCAGCTCCCCAGGATCACCTGCGGACCCAAAAACCACAAAACCCCCAAAAAATAAAATCCAGGAAAAATAACGCCAAAAACTTCCCAAAATCCCCAAAAATCCCATTAAAACAAAAAAATCCCGTTAAAATAACCCAAAAAATCTCCCCGAGCCCCCCGCAGCGCCCCCAGGATCACCTGCGGACCCAAAATCATAAAATTCCCAAAAAATAAAATCCGGGGAAAAATAACGCCAAAAACTTCCCAAAATCCCCAAAAAATCCCCATTAAAACAAAAAAATCCCGTTAAAATAACCCCAAAAATCCTGTTAAAATAACCCAAAAATCTCTCCCGAGCCCCTCCCGCAGCTCCCCCAGGATCACCTGCGGACCCAAAAACCACAAAACCCCCCAAAAAATAAGATCCGGGAAAAATAACGCCAAAAACTTCCCAAAAATCCCCAAAAATCCCATTAAAACAAAAAAATCCCGTTAAAATAACCCCAAAAATCCTGTTAAAATAACCCAAAAATCTCCCCGAGCCCCCCGCAGCTCCCCAGAATCACCTGCGGACCCAAAATCACAAAATTCCCCAAAAAATAAAATCCGGGAAAAATAACGCCAAAAACTTCCCAAAAATCCCAAAAATCCCATTAAAACAAAAAAATCCCGTTAAAATAACCCAAAAAATCTCCCCGAGCCCCCCGCAGCTCCCCAGGATCAGCTGTGGACCCAAAAACCACAAAACCCCCCAAAAAATAAAATCCGGGAAAAATAACGCCAAAAACTTCCCAAAATCCCATTAAAACAAAAAAATCCCGTTAAAAATAACCCCAAAAATCCTGTTAAAATAACCCAAAAATCTCCCGAGCCCCCCCGCAGCTCCCCAGGATCAGCTGCTTGGCCAAAACCACAAACCCCCCAAAAAATAAAATCCGGGAAAAAAATCCCACAAAACCCTCCCAAAAATCCCAAAAATCCCATTAAAACAAAAAATCCCGTTAAAATAACCTCAAAAATCCTGTTAAAATAACCCAAAAATCTCCCGAGCCCCCGCAGCTCCCCAGAATCACCTGCGGACCCAAAATCACAAAAATTCCCAAAAAATAAAATCCGGGAAAAATAACGCCAAAACTTCCCAAAAATCCCAAAAATAATAAAAAAACCTGTTAAAAACCTCCCAAAACCGCCCCCCGCAGCTCCCCCAGGATCAGCTGCGGACCCAAAATCACAAAATTCCCAAAAATAAAATCCGGGAAAAAATCCGTCAAAAAACCCCAAAATCCCATTTAAACAAAAAAATCCCCTTAAAAACAGTCCTGAAATTCCATTAAACAAAAACAAAAACAAAAAAAAAAAAAAACACGTTAAAATAACCCCAAAAATCCCATTAAAAACCTCAAAAATTCCATTAACAACCTCCCAAAATCCCAATTTAAAAATCCGGTTAAAAATGGCCCGAAATTCCATTAAAACAAAAAAAATCCGTTAAAATAACCAAAAAAATCCATTAATAACCTCAAAAAATGTTATTAAAAACGTAAAAATCCATTAAAAATCTCCCACAAATCACATTAACAACCTCCCAAAAATCCCAATAAAAAAAAAAATACTCATAAAAAGGTCCCAAAATCCCAATAAAAACCACAAATATCCTGTTAATAACCTCCCAAAAATCCCATTAAAAACCTCAAAAAATTTCAATAAAGATCTCCCAAAAATCCCAGCAAAACAACAAAAATTTCATTAAAAACGTCACAAAAATTCCAAATATCCCCCAAAAAATCCCATTAAAAAGCCAAAAAAATCCCATTAAAACCACAAAAAAATCCACCCAAATTTCCAAATTTTCCTCCCAAACCACTCCAAAATTCCCAATTTTTTTCCCCAAAATTCCCCTTAAAATTCCCAAATTTTCCCCCCAAAATTCCCAATTCCTCCCTCCCCAAATTCCCAAATTTTCCTCCCAACCCCTTAAAAATCATTCAAAATTCCTCCCCAAATTCCCGAATTTCCCCAGAAATTCCCAAATTTTCCCAAAATTCCCCCCAAAATCACAAAATTCTTCCCCCAAATTCCCAAATTTTTCTCTCGAGCCGTCCCAAAACCCCCGAAAATTCCCGAAAATTTCCGGAAATTCCCGGAAATTCCCGAAAATTCCCGAAATTTCCCGAAATTTCCCGGAAACTGCCGGAAATTCCCGAAAAATTCCCGAAATTTCCCGGAAATTCCCGAATTTCCCCCGAAATTTTCCGAAATTTTCCGAAAATTGCCGAAAATTGCCGAAATTTCCCGAAGTTTCCCGAAATGTCCCGACCTTGCCGAACCAGCCGCTGCCGATCTCCTGCAGGAAGCTGAGCTGGCTCCGCCTCAGCCCCGGCGCTGCGGACCCAAAATTCCGAATTTTCACCCCAAAAATCCCGAATTTCCCACCCAAAATTCCCAAATTTTCCATCCCAAAATTCCCAAATTTTCCTCTCAAATTCCCAAATTTTTCCACCCCAAAATTCCCATTTTTCCACCCCCAAATTCTGAATTTTTCCTCCCCAAAATTACCATTTTTCCACCCAAAATTCACTTTTTTTCCCCTCAGAATTCCCAAATTTTCCATCCCAAAATGCTGAAAATTTCCTCTCAAATTCCCGAATTTTTCCTCCCAAAAATCCCCATTTTTCCAACCAAAATTCACTTTTTGCATCCCAAAAATCCCAAATTTCCCACCCCAGAATTCACAATTTTTCCTCTCAAATTCCCGAATTTTTCCACCCAAAATTCCCATTTTTCCACTCCCAAATTCTGAATTTTTCCTCCCAAAATTTACTTTTCTCGCCCCAGAATTCCCAAATTTTCCACCCCAAAATTCACAAATTTTCCTCTCAAATTCCCGAATTTTTCCACCCTAAAAATCCCGATTTTTCCACCCAAAATTCACTTTTCCCACCCCCAAAATTCCCAAATTTTCCCATTTTCCCCATTTTCCCCCAAAATCCCATTTTCCCCCAATTTTCCCCATTTTTTCATCCACATTCCCACTTTCAAATTTTAAATTTTTTTCCTCAATTTTCTCATTCTTGTCCCCAAAATTTCCACCCCAAAACCCCCAAATTTTCCTCTCAAATTCCCGAATTTTTCCACCCCAAAAATCCCGATTTTTCCACCCAAAATTCACTTTTTGTACCCCCAAAATTTCCAAATTTTCCACCCCAAAATGCTGAAATTTTCGTCTCAAATTCCCAATTTTTTGCTCCCAAAATTCCCGAATTTTCCCACCCAAAATTCACTTTTTCCACCTCCAAAACCCCAAATTTTCCATCCCAAAATTCCCAAATTTTCCCATTTTCCCCACAAAAAAATCCCATTTCCCCCAATTTTCCCCATTTTTTCCTCCACATTCCCACTTTCAAATTTTTATTTTTTCCCAATTTTCTCATTTTTCTCCCCAAACCCCCAAATTTTCCCTCCAAAAATCCCATTTTCCCCAATTTTCCCCCAAAACTCCATTTTTCCTCCCAAAAATCCCATTTTTTTCCTGCTTTTCCCCCAAAATCCCATTTTCCAATTTTTCCCAATTTCGCCCAAAAATCTCAAATTTTTCCCCCCCAAAAATCCCATTTTCCCTCAAAAATCCCAATTTTTTTCCCAATTTTCCCCCCAAAATCCCAATTTTTTCCCCAATTTTCCCCCATTTTCCCCCAATTTTTTCCCATTTTCCACCCAAATCACCATTTTTAATTTTTTAAATTTTTTGCCCGATTTTCCCGTTTTTTCCCCCAAATTTCCTACCCGGGGGCGGCTCCAGGGGCACCACGAACACCTCGGCGGGGGGGGAGGGGGAGGAGGAAAAATCCTCGGCAGGAGCCGAAAATTCCCCGGAATCGGCGTCGCCCTCGGGGTTCTCGAACTCCTGGGGAGAAATTTTGGGGAAAATTTGGGAAATTTTGGTAAATTTGGGATTTTGGAATTTTTGGGAATTTTTTGTTATTTTTTGGAATATTTTTGAATTTTTAGGTGATTTTTTTTTTTTAATTTTGGGGTCTGAAAATTCCCAGGAATCGGCGTCGCCCTCGGGGTTCTCGAACTCCTGGGGAGAAATTTTGGGGAAAATTTGGGAGATTTTGGTAAATTTGGGATTTTGGAATTTTGGGAATTTTTTGGAATTTTTTGGAATATTTTTGAATTTTTAGGTGATTTTTTTGGATTTTGGGGCTGAAAATTCCCCGGAATCGGCGTCGTCCTCGGGCTTCTCGAATTCCTGGGGAGAAATTTTGGTGAAAATTTGGGAGATTTTGGTAAATTTGGGATTTTGGAATTTTTGGGAATTTTTGGGATTTTTGGAATATTTTTGAATTTTTAGGTGATTTTTTTTTTGGATTTTTGGGGCTGAAAATTCCCCGGAATCGGCGTCGCCCTCGGGGTTCTCGAACTCCTGGGGAGAAATTTTGGGGAAAATTTGGGAGATTTTGGGAAATTTTGGGAATTTTTTGGGATTTTTTTTTTATTTATTTTTTGGGATTTTTAAAAATTCTTTGGGATTTTTTGGGAATTTTTTCGGGAATTTTGAGGGCGAAATCTCCGGAATTTTCGGCACTTTTGGGGCCCTTGAACTCCTCGGGAGAAATTTGGGAATTTTGGGGAATTTGGGGAATTTTGGGAATTTTTGGAATTTTTTTTGGAATTTTGGGAATTTTTGGGGGAATTTTTTGGGGAATTTTTTGGGAATTTTTTGTGAGTTTTTTGGATTTTTTTGGAATTTTTTGGGAGATTTTGGAGTTTTTGGGAATTTATTCGGGAATTTTGGGGCGAAATCTCCGGAATTTTGGGTACCTTTGGGGTCCTGGAACTCCTGGGGGCAAAATTTGGGAATTTTGGGAATTTTTTGGGAATTTTTTGGGGAATTTTTTGGGAATTTTTTTGGAATTTTTATTGATTTTTAAAAAATTTTAAGTCATTTTTTAGGGATTTTTGGGGGCCGAAAATTCCAGAATTTTCGGCGCCTTTGGGGAAAATTCGGGAGATTTTGGGAAATTTGAGAATTTGGAATTTTGGAGGATTTTTTTGGGGGAATTTTTAGGAGGATTTTGGAGTTTTTTGGGGGGGAATTTTCAGGATTTTTTGAGTTTTTGGGGTGAATTTTGGGGATTTCATTGTTTTTGGGGTGAATTTTCAGGATTTTGGGATGAATTTTTAGGATTTTCGGGTTTTTTGGGGTGAATTTTCAGGGTTTTTGGGGTGAATTGTCAAGATTTTGGGTTTTTTTGGGGTGAATTTTGGGGTTTTTGGGGTGGATTTTCTGGATTTCAGGGTTTTTGGGGTGAATTTTGTTTTTTGGGGGGTGAATTTTGGGGATTTTTGGAGTTTTGGGGTGATTTTCAGGATTTTGGGGTGGATTTTAAGGATTTCGTGGGTTTTGGGGTGAATTTCGGGGTTTTTGGTGTTTTTTGGGGTGAATCTCGGGGTTTTGGGGTGGATTTTTATAGGATTTGGGATTTCTTGGGAGTAAATTTTTCAGGATTTCGGGGTTTTTGGGGTGGATTTCGGGGTTTTTGGTGTTTTTTGGGGTGAATTTCAGGGTTTTTTGGGGTGAATTTTCAGGATTTCGTTGTTTTTGGGGTGAATTTTCGGGATTTCGTTGTTTTTTGGGATGAATTTTTGGTGTTTTTAGGGTGAATTCTCAGGATTTCGTTGTTTTTGGTGTGAATTTTGGAGTTTTCGGAGGTTTTGGGGTGAATTCTCAGGATTTTGGGGTTTTAGGGGTGAATTTTGGGGTGAATTTTCAGGATTTTGGGGTGAATTTTCAGGATTACGTTGTTTTGGTGTGAATTTCAGAGTTTTTGGTGGTTTTGGGGTGGATTTTGCTTTTTTGGTGTGAATTTCCGGGTTTTGGTGGTTTTGGGGTGAATTTTCCGAGTTCCAGGGTTCTTTGGGTTGAATTCTCAGGATTTCGTTGTTGTCGGTTGAATTTCGGAGTTTTTGAGTATTTTTTGGGGTGAATTTTCGGGATTTCGTTGTTTTTGGTGTGAATTTCGGGGTTTTTGGGTATTTTTGGGGGTGAATTTTCAGGATTTCGTTGTTTTTGGTGTGAATTTCGGGGTTTTTTGGTGTTTTTGGGGTGAATTTTCAGGATTTCGTTGTTTTTGGTGTGAATTTCGGGGGTTTTTGGGTATTTTTTGGGGTGAATTTTCAGGATTACGTTGTTTTTGGTGTGAATTTCGGGTTTTTTTGGTGTTTTTGGGGTGAATTTTCAGGATTTCGTTGTTTCTGGTGTGAATTTCGGGGTTTTGGGTGTTTTTGGGGTGGATTTCGGGTATGTGGGTCTCACCTTGAAGCCCAGGTCGCCGCGCTTGCAGCACAGGCAGGTGAGGAGGAGGAGGACGAAGGCCACGAGCCCCGAGCACGAGAGGAGCAGCGCGGCCGAGGGGGGCGGGAGCGGCCCCCGGCCCGCGGGGGGGGCGCCTGGAAACGGGGAGAAAAACGGGGAAAACGGGAAAAAAGTGAAAAAACGGGGAAAAACGGGGAGAAAATGGGGAAAAATGGGGAAAAAACGGGGGGAAATGGGAGAAAAATGGGGAAAAATGGGAAAAAATGGGGAAAAATGGGAGAAAAATGGGGAAAAATGGGAGAAAAATGGGGAAAAATGGAGAAAAAATGGGAAAAATGGGGGAAAATGGGGAAAAATGGGAAAAATGGGAAAAAATGGGAGAAAAATGGAAAAAAACGGGGAAAATGGGGAATAAAAAGGGGAAAAATGGGGAAAATGGGGAAAACAGGAAAAATGGGAAAAATGGGGAACAAATGGGAGAAAAAGAAGGAAAAATGGGTGAAAAATGGGGAAAAATGGGAGAAAAATGGGAAAAAATGGGAAAAATGGGAAAAAATGGGGAAAATGGGAAAAGGAAAAACGGGGAAAATGGGGAATAAAAGAGGAAAAATGGGGAAAATGGGGAAAAAACGGGGGAAATGGGAGAAAAATGGAGAAAATGGGAAAAAATAGGGAAAAATGGGAGAAAAATGGGAGAAAATGGAGAAAAAATGGGGAAAAGGGAAAAACGGGGAAAATAGGGGAATAAAAGGGAAAATGGGGAAAAATGGGAAAAAATGGGGAAAAATGGAGAAAATGGGAAAAATGGGAAAAATGGGAGAAAAATGGGAAAAATGGGGAAAACGGAGAAAAGGGGAAAAAAATGGGGAGAAAAGGGAAAAACGTCGAAAAATGGGGAAAAAATGGGAGAAAAATGGGGAAAAATGGGGAAAATGGATAAAAATGGGAGAAAATGGAAAAATGGGAAAAATGTGAAGAAGCGAAAAAACGGGAAAAAAATGAGTGAAAAATGGGAGAAAAATGGGAAAAATGGGAAAAATGGGGAAAAGTCAGAAAAAAATCGGAAAAATTGGAAAAATGAGTGAAAAATGAGAAAAATGGGGAAAAAATGGGGGAAAATGGGGAAAAATGGGGGAAAATGGGGAAAAATGGGAAAAAATGGGGCAAAATGGGAGAAAAATGGGAAAAATGGGGAAAATGGGGGGAAAATCGAGGAAAATGGGAAAAATGGGAAAAAATGGGGAAAATTTGGGATTTTTGGGGGAAATTTGGGGATTTGGGGGGACAGAGGGAGATGGGGATGGACAGACGGACAGCAGGGCAAAACACCCTGATAATCGATAGCTGGTAATCAATAACCCATAATCAATAACCGATAATCAATAACCGATAATCTAGAACCCATAATCAATAGCTGCTAGTCAATAAGTGATAATCAATAACCCATAATCAATAGTCGATCGTCAATAACCCATAATCAATAACCGATAATCAATGCCTGATAATTAATAGCCGATAATCAATAACTGATGTTCCATACCTGATAACCAGTAGCTGCTAATCAATAACCGATAATCAATAGCTGCTAATCAATAAGCGATAATTAATAACTGATAATCAATAGCTGACAACCAATGCCAGCTAATCAATACCCAACACCCGATAACCAAAACTCGCTCAGTGGTACCCGATCAATAATCAATAATCAATAATCGATACCCGCTAATCAATAGTTGATACCTGGTAACTGATACCCGATAATCAATAACCAATACCTGCTAATCAATACTCGCTAATCTATAACCGATAGTCCATAGCCTCTAATCAATAAGCCTCTAACCAGTACTGCTAATCGATCCCCAATCAATAATCGATAAGCAATAGATAATTGACAGCTGATACTTGCTAATCAATAGCTGATACCCGGGAGCCGACTCCTGCTGATTGATAACTGATACCCGATAATCAATAACTGATCCCCAATCGATAATCAATAACCAATACTCATCGATAAGCGATAGATAATCAATAGTCAATACTAATCAATAATCAGTCATCAATCACTCACTGCTACCTGACACCAAATAACCGATCCCCAATCGATAATCGATAACCAATACCGATCAATAACCGATCCCCAATCGATAATCGATAACCAATACCGATCAATAACTGATCCCCAATCGATAATCGATAACCAATACCAATCAATAACTGATCCCCAATCGATCTCTGACACCCGATAATTAATAGATAAGCGATAATCAATATCCAATATCAATCAATAATCGATAATCGATCACCCACCGCTACCTGACACCCAGTAACCGATCTCCTATCAATAATCGATAACCAATACCGATCAATAACCGATCCCAAATCGATCACTGACACCCAATAACCGATCGCGAACGATAATTGATAACCAATACCGATCAATAACCGATCCCCAATCGATCACTGACACCCAATAACCGATCCCTGATCAATAATCGATAACCAACACCGATCAATAACCGATCCCCAATCGATCACTGACACCCAATAACCGATCCCCGATCGATAATTGATAACCAATACCGATCAATAACCGATCCCTAATCGATAATCGATATCCAATACAGATCAATAACCGATCCCAAATCGATCACTGACACCCGATAACCGATCTCCTATCGATAATCGATAACCAATACCGATCAATAACCGATCCCCAATCGATCACTGACACCTGATAACTGATCCCTGATCGATAATCGATAACCAATACCGATCAATAACCGATCCCCAATCGATAATTGACACCTGATAACTGATCCCCGATCGATAATCGATAACCAATACCGATCAATAACCGATCCCCAATCGATAATTGACACCTGATAACTGATCCCCGATCGATAATCGATAACCAATACCGATCAATAACCGATCCCCAATGGATCAGTGACACCCGATAACCAATCCCCGATCGATAATCGATAACCAATACCGATCAATAACCAATAACCGGTGCTCGGCAGCCGATAGCGATCAATAGCCGATAATCGATCACTCACCGCGGGCCGGGGCGCTAGCGCTCCGGGGAGTCCCCAGCGAGGCCATGGCGGCCACCAGCAGCGGGGGAGGGGCCAGAGGGGCGGGGCCACGGGGGAGGAGCCAATCAGGGAGGGGGAACAAAGGGCAAGGGCCAGAGGGGGCGGGGCCAAGGAGGGAGGAGCCAATCAGGGAGGGGTAAAAAGGGGCAGGGGCCAGAGGGGCAGGGCCACTGAGGAGGAGCCAATCAGGGAGGGGTAAAAGGGGCGGAGCCACGGAGGGAGGAGCCAATCAGGAGGGGTAAAAGGGGCAGGGCCACGGAGGGAGGAGCCAATCAGGGAGGGAGTAAAAAGGGCGGGGCCACGGAGGAGGAGCAATCAGGGAGGGGTAAAAGGGGCGGGGCCACGGAGGGAGGAGCCAATCAGGGAGGGTTAAAAGGAGGCGGGGCCAGAGGGGCGGGGCCACGGAGGGAGGAGCCAATCAGGGAGGGGTAAAAGGGGCGGGGCCAAGGAGGGAGAGAGCCAAAGGGGGGAGGAGCCAAAGGGACAGGAGGCCACGCCCCCGCATCCTCAAAGCCCGCCCCCTTACAGGAGTGGGGGAGGGGTCAGGGAGGGATGGGGCATGGGGGGAGGGGCGGAAATTTTTTGGGGGGGAAATTTGGGAGAAAATTTTGGGGGGAAAATGGGAAAAAAAAAAAAAGGAGGAAAATGAGGGAATTTAATGGGGGAAAAATGGGGGGAAAATGGGAAATATAGGAAATTAAATGAGGGAAAATTGGGGGAATAGGGAATTTAATGGGAGAAAAATGGGTAAAAATGGGGAAAATGGGGAAAAATGGGAATTAAAGGAGGAGAACTGTGAAATAAATAGGAATTAAATAATGGGAAATTGGGGGAAAATGGGGGAAGGAATTTAACGGGGAGGAATAGGGAAAAAGAGAGAATGAAACAAGGGAAATGGAGAAAAGGGGGAAATAAAGGAGGGGAAATGGGGATTGAAGGGGAAAGGAGAGAAAATGGAGGAAAAAAGGGGAAAAATGAGGAAAATGGGAAAAAAGGAGGAAATGGGGCAAAACCGGGGAAAAAGGGAATTTAGGGCGGGGTTTAAGGGGGATTGAAGAGGCAAAAAGGTGAATTTAAGGGAGGGGAAAACGAGGGGAAAACGGGAAAAATAAGGAAAAAAGCTTGGAAAACCGGGAATTCCGGGGGAGGGGATAAAGGGGAGGGGGGACAAAGAGGGGTGGAAAAGGGAGGGGCGGCACCAAAAGGTGGGGGGGGGGTCGCGGGGGGGGGTCCCCGGGTGCGGAGAGCGGCCGAGGCTCCGCTGTCGCGACCGATCGCGACCGACGGCGACCCCCAGCCCCAGCGCCCCCCGGGCCGAGCCCGCGAATGGTCCCGCCCAGCCCAGAGCGGGCGCTGATTGACTGAGGGAGCTGTCAATCAACAGCCGAAGGGGAGGGGCGGGGCGCTCGTCGCGGTTGTCATGGCAACAAGGGATGGGGATGGGGATTTGGGGGGATTTGGGGTTTCGTGATATTTTTGGGATTTTGAGGGATTTTTGGGATTTCTGGGGATGTTTGGGACACTGAGGGATGTGAGGGGGATTTAGGGCGATTTTGGACTGGAGTTTTGGGGTTTTTAAAAGAGGATTTTAGGACATTGAAAGACATGGGGGGTACACAGAGCCGGCACATCTGGGAACACACCTGGGCAGGTGGGTGACCCCTCAATATCCCAAAAATCCCCCAAAATCCCCCAAATTCCACTCGCCTCATCTTGGAGGACTTCGAGCTCTGCCCCTCCCTCCGGAAAACATGGCGGCGCCCACGCGGCCGCTCCTCATCTCTATGATCCGCTCGCTCCGCCCTCTCATTGGTCAGAGACCGCCTCCTCCGCGCGCTGTGATTGGCTGGGAGGAGTACGTGGGCGTGGCTTCACTCACCAGGGTTTATAAAGCCGCGCTGGCGGCCGCGCCTTTCTTTCCGTCCACGCGTTCGCGGCGGAACTGAGGTGAGACCGCGCTCGCTGCCTCTGCCGGGATCCCTTTAAAAGCTCCCCCCGCCGCTACCGGAGCCTTCCCGGTGCCCACCGGGATTTACCGAGATTTACCGGCAGCGTTGGCGCCGCTTCGCGGTGGGGTTGAGGCTTTGGCGAGGCTTTGAGGCCTGCGCGGGGCTCTGAGGGGGCACGCGCGACGCGAGCGCCCCCTGGCGGGCGGGGAGTTGGCGCATGCGCAGCGCGCGCCACGTGCTGTGGGGGGACGGCTAATTTTGGGAATTTCGCGAATTTTGGGGAGTTTTGGCGATTGTGGAATATCGCGATATGGCCTCGTTGCAGTCGCGATGCCCGTGGCGAGGAGCTGGGTGTGTCGCAAGACCTACGTGACCCCGCGGCGCCCGTTCGAGAAGTCGCGACTCGACCAGGAGTTAAAGCTGATCGGTAAAATTGGCGGGAAAACGGGATTTGCTGAGGGGAAAAATTGGAATTTTGGGGGTAAAAAAACAACTTTGGGAGTTAAAAAGGTGGTTTAGGGGCAAAACTGAATTTTGGGAAGATTCGGCAGAAAATAATAAATTTTGGGGGGAAAATTTGGGGTTTTGGTGGGGGAAAATTGGGATTTTTTTCGGGAAAATTAAGATTTTTGCGGGAGGAGAAATGTGATTTTGGGTGAGGAAAATTTGGGATTTTTGGTGGGAAAAAGCGGGATTTTTGGTGGGAAAAGCGGATTTTTGAAAGAAAAAAAATTGGGATTTTTGGAGGAAAAAATAGGAATTTTGGAGGAAAAAATTGGGATTTTGGAGGAAAAAATTGGGATTTTTATAGGAAAAATAGAATTTTCAGGGAGAAAATTGGGTTTTTTGTGGGGAAAAATAGGGATATTTTGGGAGGAAAAATAGGAATTTTTGGGGGGGGAAATTGAGATTTTTGAGGGTAAAATTCGGGATTTTTGAGGGGATTTTAGAAAGAAAATGAGAAGAAAAATTAGAATTTTGACAGGCAACGAATGGGAAAAAAGTGATTTTTGGCACTAGGATTTTAAAGGGAAAAAAACCTTTAAAGGAGAAAATAATTTTTAGCTCTAAAAATCAATTTTGAAGTATAAAAAAAGTTCTGAGGTATGAAAAATTATTTTGACTTGGATGAAAAAAGGATTTTGAGGTATAGAAAGAGGAATTTTAAAGTAGAAGAAAAAAGGTTTTGAGATATAAAAAATGGATTTTGAGGTTTAAAAAAGAGATGTTGAGGTGGAAAAAAAAAGAGAATTTTGAGGTATAAAGAAAAGTGGTTTTGAGGTAAAAAAACCCCAGAATTTTAGGAAAATAAATAAGATTTTTAATACCAAACCAGCAGTTTTTGAATGGGGAAAAACCAATATTTAACCTAAAAAAACCGGGATTTTTTGGAGGAAAAGCTGATTTTTTTTGGGAAAACATTTTTTTGAGGTCTATAAAATTTAAAATATCCCTTTGAGCTATAAAAACAGGGATTTTGAGAGAAAAACCCCAAAATTTTAAGAGAAATAAATAAGATTTTTTAAATGCCGAAATAATAATTTTGGGGTGGAAAAAAAATTAAGATAAAAAAAATTAAATTTTTTTGAGAAAAAGCTGGTTTTAAAAAAAAAAAACCTGAATTTTTTTGGTAAAAATATTTTTTGAGGGCTATAAAACTAAAAATATCTCTTTTGAGGTATTAAAACCAGGGATTTTAAAGTAAAAACCCCCAGAATTTTAAGGAAAATAAATGAGATTTTTAGTGCCAAACCAGCAATTTTCGAATGGGGAAAAACCAGTATTAAAGCTAAAAAACTGGGATTTTTTGAAGAAAAGCTGGATTTTTTTAAAGAAAAATTGGATTTTTTTTTTGGGTAAACATTGTTCGAGGGCTATAAAATTAAAAACATTTCTTGAAGGTATAAAAAAAGGGATTTTGATGTAAAAACCCCCAGAATTTTAAGAGAAATAAATGAGGTTTTTTTACTGTCAAACCAGCAATTCTGGGGTGGAAAAAAAATATTTAAGCTAAAAAAACTGGGATTTTTTGGAGGAAAAACTGGATTTTTTTGGTAAAAACATTTTTTTGACGACTGTAAAGTTAAAAATATCTTTTTGAGGTATAAAGAAAAGGGATTTTGAGGGAAAAACACCCAAGATTTTACGAGAAATAAATGAGATTTTTAATGCCAAACCAGCAGTTTTCGAATGGGGGAAACCCAATATTTAACCTAAAAAAACTCGGATTTTTTGAGAAAAAGCTGATTTTTTTTTGGAAAAGAGGACTATAAAATTAAAAATATTTCTTGAAGGTATAAAAGAAAGGGATTTTGAGGTCAAAACCCCCAGAATTTTAAGGAAAATAAATGAGATTTTTAATGCCAAACCAGCAGTTTTCTAATGGGGAAAAACCAATATTTAACCTAAAAAAACTCGGATTTTTTTGGAGGAAACGCTGATTTTTTTAAAGAAAAACTGGATTTTTTTGAGAAAACATTTTTTAATGGCTATAAAATTAAAAATTTATCGAAATGATTGGTTTCAGGGGAGTATGGGCTGCGGAACAAGCGGGAGGTGTGGCGGGTGAAGTTCACGCTGGCCAAGATCCGCAAAGCCGCGCGCGAGCTGCTGACGCTGGACGAGAAGGACCCCAAGCGCCTCTTCGAAGGTCAGGAAACTCCAATTTCCAGTTTTTCCACCCAAATTCCTGCCCTGACACTCCCTGACATTCCTGGGGATTTTTTTCTGATTTTTTCCCATGATTTTTCCCGATTTTTTTCTGATTTTTCCCGATTTTTTCCTGATTTTTCCCGATTTTTTTCTGATTTTTCCCGATTTTTTTCCGATTTTTTCCCTGTTTTTTCCCTCATTTTTCACTGATTTTCCCCCATTTTTTCCTTATTTTTCCCTGATATTTTTCCCTGATTTTTTCATCACTTTTTCTGGTTTTCCCCTAATTTTTCTCTGATTTTTCCTGATTTTTTCCCAATTTTTTTCTCTGATTTTTCCCTGATTTTTCCTGATTTTTTCCTCATTTTTCCCGATTTTTCATGATTTTTCCCCTAATTTTTTCCTGATTTTTCCCTCATTTTTCCGATTTTTTCCTGTTTTTTCCGTGATTTTCCCCATTTTTTTGTTATTTTTCCTGAGTTTTTCCTGGTTTTTCCCGCATTTTTCTCTGATTTTTCCCTGGTTTTTCCCTGATTTTTTCCTGATTTTCTCGATTTTTCCCTGATTTTTCTCTGATTTTTTAACCGAATTTTTCCTGATTTTACCTGATTTTTCCCTAATTTTTCCTGATTTTTCTCTGATTTTTAATCTAATTTTTTCCTCATTTTTCCCGATTTTCATGATTTTCTATGATTTTTTTTTTTTCTTCATGAGGAGGGAGGAGCGGGTTCCCTGATTTTCCCACACTCTCTCATTTCATTTTCCAGTAGATTCCGCACCTTCACTATTATTATTATTAATGGTGTGAATTACACTAGTGTGTGTGTGTTGTGTTGTGTTTTGGACGAGAGAGTTTTATTTGGGATTACACCACCTACCACCACCTCACCTTTTGTGATTTTTTTTTTTTTTTTTTTTTACACACACCACACCACCACTGCACTGCACCACCTTTTTTACACACCACACTTTTATTACACATTTTGCCTTTACTACACATTTTTGATTTTTATTTTTACACACACACACATTACATTACATTATTTTGAGCCATTTGTGAGCTTGTTGTTGGTGTTTGTTGTTTGTTG